>JAOTQR010069128.1:0-13402 GCA_025774065.1 Solanum ossicruentum | reverse complement strand
GTCATGCCCTTGTTGTTCAATGTAGTTCCCACATACTAGATTGATACTTTGACAAATGGTATTTCCCCGATTTCAATCTATGCATCTTAATGTCCCTTTAGTTTGTTTAGAAAAAAGAATGCCACTTTCTATATTTAGTAAAATTTTAATTCTAGTAACTTACATGCCATGTTTAAGAGTACAAGATTCAAAAGATTTGTTTTATAACCAAAAGAGTCAAAAGCCTCCTTCAATTTTTTAACACTGTGCTCCGACAAACTGAGGCACATTATATGAAATGAAGTGAGCAGTAAATTTTTTTGATCTCTTTGTGTAGTTATAGAAATGCTTCAGCTACCTCAACAGTTGCTTATGGGTGTCTCAAGGGAATGTGGTTATCTGTATGCATCCTTGAAGAAAAGGCTTTCTATGAAATGGTTAAGATATTTCACTCCAAGTTTAGTCTAGTGTTTGTTAAAAGGCTGGAGTAAGCCAAAGTCAGTCATAGTTCCAGAGTTGACTCTAATAATAAAGTCATTCCCTCTAGACCTCCATCTTAGTAAAACTGTCATTCCTGGACGTCCTCAATGTGACGGAGATGATTTTTTGGTGTTATTAAAATGTCCATGTTAAATATATTTGATGCTGTGGAGGGAAGTTGTGATCAATTCTCAGCTGTACTCATACTCGCTCTGGGTTGCTTTTAATGCAGGTTTATCAGGAAAAAGGTGTGAGAGATAAGGAGAGATACAGGACTGAGATGCTGGAATACAAGACATCCAATGCACCACCACCATAGGCTGATATCGTGGGACATCTTTGTTTCCGCATCTTTCGTTCTTGTTTGGTAAATCATCAATGTTTTCATAGCCAGGATTTGATTTTCATGAATTTGTTGGGCTCTGCCGTACTTTCCTTTTCTGGGAGTGGAAAGAGGCTTTGGAACAGGATTGGTCTCAAAGAAGTTTCATCTTGATTTCCTTTATGTCGATATAATGCGTTTTTTTTTTTTTTTGGTGTGTGTATGTGTGTTTGTTTTTGAACAATCAACATGCCATTTTAAGTTAGAAGATATTCTACTCATTTAGGTAATGCATTTCTCTAGATATTATATTCTGCACGTCCAGAGCTCAAGTGTGAATATATTGGGTATGTTGTTTGTTGTAGTTTTGAGTTGCACACATCATAGACTATCGCCATAATTGCTTTCAGCCTTTATGAAATGCAGTAGATTTTCACTACTCTGTTCCAATTATGTAAAGGGACTAGAGTGCGACAGTAAAAATGTTTAATTTTGATTTTAAATTCGGTATGTGAACTGCATGAAAAGTACTATAATTCATTTCTTATACCATGCCACTACACATTGTCTTATATTTGCCTAAGATCTCAGTGGAAAAAGGATGACAATGATAACGACAACATATTCAGTGGAATTTCACTTGTGGGGTTTGGGGAGGATAGAATGTATTCAGACCTTATCATTATCTAAAAAAGATAGAGAGACTATTTTTTGGGAACTTTGTCTCAAACATCTAGAATAAATTAGATACGGAGAAAGGAAAAGGAGAAGAAAAGGCAAAGTGTAATAAGGAGTAAATTTAAAATCATAATCAAAGGTATACGAGTGAATTTGTATAAACTTTTTGAAATATTTTAACTGAAATTCGTGTTGCAGCTCCAATGAGGTTAGATGCACATACAAGATGATTTGCCTTAAAAAATACTAAGAAATAACCTAGAATATAATGATGGCTGAAAGCCTGAAATTAAGAGACAAAGGATAAAATTAATACAATTTATATGATAAAGACTTCACTTCTTAGGCAAAAATAACTTCAAATGGAAATCACACTTTGAGTTGATAATAGGATCAATAGCCTTTCAAAGTAGTGCATATAATATAACTCTTATTAACTTCTAATTTGAATTTTGTTACAACCTAAAAACAGGAGATTGGAGTTAAAAAGTGGTCAAGGGAGAACAGAAAACATGATGAATATTAGACTTCTTTATAAAAACATTATCTTGAAGAAATGAATTTAGCTTATCAATAGCTATCACTATATTTCGTATTGCTGTGTTGCTCACTAAGTTGCGTTGTTGATTTATTTGGCTTGTTTCTTGATCTGTTGGGCATACATTTAATATTCTGGTAGCTTGTAGATTTGTTTGTAGTTTAATAGTGGCCTAGTAAATTTTAGAGTTGATAATGTTGGTTCTTGATTCTTGATGTTCTAGGTTAGTTTAGCATTAGTTCGATATAATCTAGTTATTGTAGCATATTTCTTCTTGTTCGACATACTCTAGTTCTATTTTTCTCCTTGCTTATCAAGCAAAATTATTTGTTCACTTGATCCATATGATTATATATTGCATAGGTAGTTTCTAATTGTTTTAGAATTAGGTGTATACCTATCCTAGAGTGATTGTCTTTCTTCACTCTATTATTGCTCTTGATTTCTAGTATTTGATTATTGGCTATTATGTGTGGTCTATATTTTATATTTCATTATTCTGTCTATTATTATCTTGTTGAGCTATTGATTTCTAGTCCTAGTATCTTCTGGATTTACTATAGTTTTTTGATTTATCTATTCTCAGTTTATCCTTTTTAGTGGCTTTGAAAACTACTGGTAAATTCGGGTCATGTCTTCTGTTAGGGTGCGAGGGGAGGAGTACTGTGTCACCACCCAAGCTAGACCATAGATATGGACGGAGATTAGGATTCCTGAAGAAATTCCAACCAAACCATCTTAGCATGTCAAGCATACATAAGACAAGTAAATCAATTATAGGAAGCAAAACGCAAGGTGGATGTCAAAATGAATTATGAAGATAAAGCTTAAGCCTGATTAAATGGACTCACACATTTTCTTTGTCTAGACATGCCTCTACTATTCTAGCATAGGCAGACTATGGACATGTTTCTAGCTCACTCTTAACAAAAGTAAAATCTCAAATAGAAATCATGCTAACAATGAGATCATAGGCTCGATGGCCGATCCTTGAAGCATGAGGGCTTACTAATCAAGTGATCTTATATCAAGTTAACTAGACACGAGGAAAGTGAGGAGCGTCCAAAATCCTATATTTTGATAAAATATATGTTAATACTTTGAATGTACTATATATGTGAGCATGCAATACAATGCAATATATCGTGATATCGTAAATAATGCTATAAACTAGGTAAAGCTATGCAGTCATTTGAAATATCCTTTCAAGATGTGAAGCATGATCAATGCAAGACTTCAAAGTAATCAATACCTTTATTTCATGAAATAGTGAAGTTTATGAGCTATAATAGAGATGCACAAACCTCGTGAGGATACTCTCATAGTAAGAGAATACCTTAAGCCTTGTGAAAGAACCTTTATACTCATCATAAATCATAGCAATGAGTACCTTGAATATGAGAGAAACCTTTTGCCTTTGTGAGAGCTACCATTAACCAACATAAATCATATAAGGTATAACATGGAGTTTCGATGTTTATCAGTACATCAAAGAATGGGGGAGATTTCTTGCAAGATAGACTCCTAGATGCCTAACTGGATTCACTAAGATACATAAGGAATCAAGTCTCTACTAATAGGTGGTTCTTTTCTAAGGAATTAAGCTTATACTAACAAGTGATTTTTTTTCTACAGTGACACATAGTTATGGGACAATGAGAGCCTCTATCCCAAGGTCCGCTTGATGCTAAGTAATCTCAGTGGAATAGTCATACTCACAAATTATATAATCATATCATGTCGCCATAGAAGGGGAAGTATCTACTAACCGGTCCATTTCATGGAATTAATAATAATAGAATAGCTCCTTACTCTTATCTTATGTAATGCTAGTATAGACTTTTCATCATTACATATTCATGTTTCAGCAAGAGAACTCACAATCATTCATACTTTACTTGAATAGAATCATAAAAACTCAATTCATACTTTTCTACAGCTCACTTGAAAGCCTTGTCAACCTATGATCATAGCATATAGGTTATCATTAGAAATTATATCCTAATGCATAAATTTATAGCAATCATCTTAAAATCATATAATTGGATTTAGATCATGTAGGGGTCGTTTAATAGGAGGTATAAGGAGGAATAATTCTATTATTTATGGTATTAGATAATACTATATTTTGTGGAATTTTTGGATCCATGTATAACTAATCCATGGATTAGTTAATAAACCATACATGGTATTAACTAATACCTCCCATTTGGTGGTATTAGCTAATACCTTGGATTTAATACCATGGGATTAATTATCCAAAGACAAAAATATCTCGCAAATGCTTTTACATTTTTTTTATTTTCTTGATTTTATGTTTTATATTTGTAGTTTTGTATTAGTAAATCTATTCAAATAAATTAACTTACAAATTTTATTTATTTACGAGTTCATATTTTTATAGTATAAAAATAAATAAATTTACCATGTCAAATTTTTACATTTTATTTATTTGTGGCTTCATATGTTCATAATAGACAAAAAAATATTTTGCCATTTAATTTTTTTTATAATTAATTTAGTTGAGTGATTTTATCGATACAAAACAAAGTCCAATGAAGTTAGATATATTCTCAAAGTTTGTAAGATATAAATACTATATAAAAACTACAATTTTCAAATTTTTATGTGCAAATATAGATTATTTATTTTTCAATTGTTTACCATCTTTTCAATTTTAATAATAGATGATCTATCTTTATTAAATTAAAAATTGACATTTTATTAGTGATGAATTTATTAACATCAAAGTTATTTATTCACAAATAATTCAAGTGAGAAAATAGTAAACATGACGACAAAATTATTGTTCTGTTAACTAGTTAGAAGCCACAAAAAAAAATCTACTTTGATCTAATTACATGAAATAGAAAATTCCATAATAATTCAAGGGTATAATTGGAAACAAGTTTTTGTAGAGTTTTAAACCAATTATAAGATTAGGTAGGAAGAAATTGACCAAACATTTGATAAAAAATAATCTCTGCATTACTAATCCCTACATTACTAATTCCTGCACTGCTAATCCCTGCATTACTAATTCCTGCATTATTCATTTTTATAGCAAACGATCTCGTATAATTATGTAAGAAAATATCAATTGAATCATAATTGACTCAAAACTCGATTCAAGAATAACCGATAATAAAAAATTCTCTCTCTCGAAATAATTCAGGACAACCAACACCCTCCCGCACCCCCCAATGAACCTGCAGCAGGACAACCTGCCCTCCGCTCTGAAACCATCGGATCCACCGGATGACGAAGACATGGAAGATTGGACTGATGGGACGAAGAACCTACCGGAGCCCCCACCTCCCCAAAAGGCACCTTCAAAGAGGTCCTGCTACACAAATACAAGGATCTAAATCAAGACTACTAGCTGCAGGAAACAGATGCTTGGGAGGATACCTCCCCAGATCACCCAATCACTCTTATACCTGAGGATAAGGATCGCCTCTACAAGCTATGAAAACACTCAGTCATAGTCATAATCAAGCTGTTCGGCAAGAAACTAGCATATAGTTATCTCAAGAATAAATTAATTGATATGTGGCGACCCACTGAGCCTCTAGTACTAATTGACCTAGGGTGGGACTACTACATCGCCAAGTTCAGCCTTGAGGAAAACATGAACAGGGTATTACACTAAGGGCCACGGTTTGTGACGGGCAACTTCCTCTCCGTCCGCCAATGGGAACCACATTTCGTCTCTGAAACTACAACGGTGACCCATACCGCCATTTGGGCGCGATTACCTCAATTGCCCACAGAATTTTATGACTGGCAAATCCTGGAAAGGATAGGAAAAAAATTGGGGAAGCTTCTAAAGATAGACACTTGCACTTCTGCCACTCTCAGGGGCTAATACGCACGTATCTGCATACAAGTACCTCTGGATAAATCGGTATGCAAAGAAGTCCAGATCGAAAATCACCCCCAGCCAATCGTCTTTAAGGGCGAGGGCATTTTGTACACTCACTACGGGACCTTGGGAACACACTAGTCACCTGCCCCGTCAAAGCCCCACCATAGCCCACTCAAACCCTGACGGAAGACCCACCGCCTCGAACTAAGGAAGAACAATGGAAAGTAGTCTCTTTCCCAAGAAGAAGACGTCGACCAAGACACGCGCCTAGCACATGCGTGAATCGACCACAGAAAGAAATGGCCCAATTACAGGTAAGTCAGACGGACCTACACCTAAGTAAGTCCACTTTCTCACTCCCCCCCTCAGACACTTCATCAGCACACACGCAGGATGTACACGTGACATAGCAGGAGGATTTTAATAATAATTTTGCTAATCCCACTAACAAGGGAAAAGCAAAAGCCATTTTCATAAATGTGCATAAAAACTAACGCAGTCCGCTTAGCTCCCCAATGACTACCTTTAATGCTCCTCAACCCCATCAATCACACTGTTAACAATTCCACCACTACCAAAAGTCCCCAAGAAATGCCATTGCAGAGCAACAGTGAAGTAAGCATTTATGGAAATGGCCCACTCCGGCCAACATCCCAAACCCCTCAACCAGCTTGTCCTATGACATACCAACGCCATTTACTTCCACAGAGCCTCCTCACTCATTAATTCCCTACTCTACAGCGAGTAATCATTGTCCTTATACTCTTGAGGTGACCGAGTCCGTCCCGTCAAGCAATCTCCAAGGCAACACCATTAATAAGGATGCCTCCATTGGTATCCTATTCCCTATTTATACACATCATCAACTTCCCCTTCTGCAATCCATGACTCATCTCCCCCCTCAGAGTAACATGGCCCCAAACTACGTCCACCTAATCTCTTCCCTCCCCCCCCCAAACCATTGGATCACATGCCTCAATCTTGGCTAGAGATGGCACTAATGGACTAGACCATCTCCCTGGAATTCAAAGTGGACAACATCTCAGTCACCCTCACAATCCAAAATCCTGCGTTCCTAGCCCAACTTATGAAGAAGGGGTTCGTGCATGGGATAGACAACCTGGGGCACCTAGTGTGGACCCAATCACTACTACAATGCTAATTGCTGGGGATCCAACATGCTATCTCCACTCCGGAGATAAACTCTTTGATGTCCCAGTCTCTTCAGACCATGCCCTTCTTCCCCGACCTCCTGGTCTCGGACTCCATCATGAAGCTGACCTTTGTAACTTGGGACCCCCTGACTCCCCTAAATCAGGAGAATCCAAACCAGGAACAGAGGTAGGAGACCACTGTAAAATCGGCGACGGAAATGCTACAGAAGACCAATGCAGAAGTAGAAGAACTATTAGCATCCTTCGGTGAACAACAGGAGCGCGCACTTGCATTGGAAAAACCTATCGTCAAGGAATTTTGGGATTAGAAAGCGAAATGGTCATCATTCTTTGCCCCAAGGACCTGACCCAATGTACGATAAAACCGAGGAACAAGCAGAGGAACACCCCAATAGCCTTCATGCTCAAACTTATGCTGGACCTTCAAAGGCCCTCGAGGATGGTCAAAGGGAAACGATTATGAGCCACTTCACCTCTCTTAACACCCTTGATGAAGCGTATCATATGGAATGTTAGGGGCGCAAATAGTTTAGCTTTTCGAAGGCACTTTGATGCCATGGTGAAGGAACACAACCCGATTATGCTAGTCTTGCTTGAAACTCGAATGGTGGAACACAAGAGACTCACTAAAGCTCTCTCTTTCGACTTTTACATCCAATCTACTGCATAAGGGCTTTCTGGGGGAATGGTCATTATGTGGAACAAGGATTACATCAAACTGGATGACCTCTTCATAAATTCTCAAAGCATTTATGTGATGGTCTAGGTATTCCCTGACCCCAAACCTTGGTTTTTTACTGCCATTTATGCTAGTAATAACCTTTCCACTAGGCTCTCTCTTTGGAACCACTTCACCCACCTCTCCTCTACCATCGATGATGATTGGTGTGTTAGAGGAGATTTCAATGAAGTTTTGAAAAGTTCTGAGAAATTTGGTGGGAGGGGAATTAGCAACTCTAGAGCTAATCTCTTCAAGCAGTGCATGGACCATTAGAACTTAATGAACCTTGGCTTTAAGGGAGTTAAGCACACCTGGACAAATAAGCGCTACAAAATTCAGTAGGGTCTTATCCTAGATAGACTCGATAGGTGTCTTGCTAATAACTCTTGGACAATGCGTTTCCCTAACCCCCAAGTTACCCACCTCCCCCGCACTAAATCAGACCATAGCCCATTGCTGGTTAACACCAACCAGTCGATAGAATCTCCCGTACCATCCCCTTTCGATTCGAACCCATGTGGTGTGGGCACCCAGATTTCCCAAACATTATTGGTACCTACTTTGCTAACTCTGCTAACCTCCACAGGGCCACCTCTCTCATTCATGCCAAAGTTCCCTCTTGAAACAAGGAACAATTTGGCAACATTTTCACCAACCTTAAGTGTACTCTTGCTCGTATCAAGGGCATCCAAAATTCCTCCTTCTACTCTACCAACCCCAACCTCGAAGATTTGGAAAATAACCTCTTTAAGGAGTATGACCAACTCCTTAAATTGAGGAAGACTTCTGGAAAACAAAGTCCAGGATCAATTGGCTCTCAGAAGGTGACGCTAACACTAGATTTTTCCACTCTGCCACTCTCATCAGGCGTAAAAAAAACTGCATCACCTCTCTTACGAACCTCTAAGGCAGTCTGATCTCTACTAAGGAGGACATCTAGGCCCTCCTCCTTAATCACTTCACAAATCTTTACTTCACTAACCAAAGGTCCTTCATTCTCTACCTCCGTAACATGCCTATCATCACCCCGGTGGATGGCAACCTGTTCATCAACTATCCCCTCTCTGATGAGGAAATTCATGCAACTCTCAAGTATTTTGTGTCCGCTTAAGACCTCGGGGCCAGATTGACTCCACCACATTTTCTTCTAAAAGTATTGGGACATTGTGGGGCAAGCCACCTCCGAGTTCTGCAAAGAGGTGTTCCTTTCCAAGAAAATGCCTCACTTTATGAACACTATTTACCTCTGCTTAATCCCCAAAGGTCACAATGCTGACAACCCAAACAAATTCAGGCCTATCAGTCTGTGTAACACGATATACAAGCTGATCACCAAAATGATTGTCAACAGACTAAAGCCCTACCTATCCAATATTATCAACCCAGCCTAAGCCATCTTTCTCCCAAGGAGGAGGACTTCCAACAATGCCATTATCACCCAAGAATACATCACTCACTTTGGCAAAATGAAGGGCAAAAAGGACAACATGGCCCTCAAAATTGACCTCGAAAAGGCTTTCGACAAGCTTAAATGGTCTTTCATCAGAGACTCCTTACTCTACTTTAACATACCATAAGTCTTTAAAAGGCTCATCATGTCCTGCATCACAGGTTCTTCCATCGACATCCTTGTTAATGGGGAGCCTATTCCTTTCTTTGAACCTTCCCGAGGCATTCGACAAGGCGACCCCCTATCCGCTTATTTTTTTATCATTGCAATGGAATGCCTCTCTAGACTCATTGATACTGCTGTGAATGCTAATCTCTAGACTCCTGTTAAAATCTCTAGAAGAGGTCTTACATTGTCTTATCTGTTTTATGCTGACGACCTCATTCTCTTTGCCAGAGCAGATAGTGCAAACTGTCATACCATCAAAGAAGTTCTCAGCAATTTCTATCACCTCTCTGGTCAAAGCATTAATCATGCCAAGTATAAAATCTACTTCTCCAAGAACTTTCCTCCAACCCAAGCCTCTACGTACTCCCAAATTCTAGGGATAAACCCCTGTATGAGCTTTGGTAAATATCTGGGCTTCCCAATTTTCCACAAAAGACCTATGAAAAAGGATTTCCAATTTATCCTGGACAACTTTTGTTCCAAACTTGCGGGTCGGAAGACAAACTTCTTGAACATGGCAGGCAAAACTACCCTTATTAAGGCCTCCCTTAGTAGTATCCCTTCACATGTCATGCAATACGTCCATCTCCCAATTTGCATCACCTACTATATGGACAAAGTCATGAGAAATTTCCTCGGGGGAAGCTTTGATGACAAGCGTAAATCTATCTACTCAATTGGTAAATGGTCACTGGCCCCAAAAGAGCGGGTGGACTGGGCATCCCTAAGGTGGAAGACAGAAACAAGTCTCTCCATATGAGCTTGGCCTGGAGAATGATCAAACACAGGGATAGTCTTTGGAGCAAAGTCCTGACCTCCAAGTATCTAGACACAGCTAGAGGCTGGAGAAAGAACCCCTGCTCTAGTATTTGAAAATGTGTTCGTGACGGGTGGGAGAGAATCAAACCAGGGATTAGGTGGTCCACCTTCTCGGGGTGACACATCAACTTCATAGAGGATCATTGGATCCCGAGAAAGGATAAACTTAGAAGTCGGATTCAAGGGCCTCTCCACAAAGGTGAAGAGCTGCTCACCCTCAACCACCTTTGGGCAGATAACACTTGGAACCTTTCCCCTTTCTCATTCGACATCCCTAATAACATCGCTCATGACATCAACAATGTCACTCTGTTCCCTTATACAGGCATCAAGGACAAACTCTGTTGGCAACTGACAAAAAATGGAAATTTCAATCATCGCTCGGCTTATGATCTCCTACAGGAATGGGAGCCCACTAATAATGGTAAGAACTTCAATTGGATTTGGCGCCAAAATTGCCCCAATAAGATAAAATTCCTCCTCTGGCTTATTCATCATGGCTGCCTCAACAATAATCTCTACCTTCATAGGTTTAGCCTCAACATCAACCCTTTCTGCCAAATTTGCAACCAATTCCTGGAAGACATAAATCACATCTTTTTCTAATGTGGCCCTACTCAAGCTGTCTGGTATACCATCAGATGCACCTGCCCTGAGGCAAATCTCATCTTGGATCTGAATACTACATGTTGAACCGAATTGTGAAAAAAATGTCATAACAAATCGTACAATGGCTTGACCAGTTTGCCTAACCTTCTCTACCAATATTTTTGGCTTCTCTAGACCCAGCGAAACAACAACCTCTTCAATAATAAAAGAGACCACATTGCTTTCGAATGCATCCTTTACCATGCGACTGAACAAAGCCATATTATTCTCAATGTAAATTTTCAATGAAGTAATGGCTCCAAAACATTCCTGCAAGTTGGTTGGACACCCCCTGTACCTGGGTATTTTAAACTTAATACCAATGGTGCCATTGGGAGTAAAGGCCAACATGGTAGGCTGGGTGGGGTTATCAGAAACTGGGGGTGGGTGGGTGGGGGAGAACTGGATTTGCTGGATGGTCTCATCCATTCCCACTCGCACCCCCATTCTCCTTGAGCTAGAAGCGCTTAGAGCCGGTCTCAAAATGGCACTACTATCCGGACCATGCTGCTGGAAATTAATGTGGACTCCCTTGAACTAGTCTAATTGCTCCATACTGACCACCCCCTTTATGCTAATATCATTTTTGAGTGCAGATTTTTAATGTAGACTCTGGGGAATGCAGTGGTGGCACACACCTATAGAGAAAAAAAATGTGGCAGATATTCTGACCAAGGAAGGAACCAAGTACAGACATGAAGAACAACCGTTTTATTTAGAAACACCTCCAAGTTTTGTGCAACAAGTTTGTTGGGAGGAATACCAAGGACGCAAATATAATAGGCTAACTGGGGATGCCCAGGAATCTTATGTAACAAACTATGTTTTCTCTAGTAATAGCCCATACATCGGACGGACTGTGTTAAGTTGCATGAGTGATGCCGCTCCTATGAACCTTCAGTAATATTAATATTAACCCTTATTACCAAAAAAAAAGAAGAAAAAAAGAATCATAATTGAGATATAACTCATTACAAAGTACATGAATTTATCACGTGAAATTGATATAATGTATGAGCTTAACTGATGATTGATTGAAATCATACAATTTAAACCTGAATCATGCGTAATACAATGAATATCATTAATTTAGATCATAGTTGAAATAAATCTACCATGAACTTCTATGAATCCCTAGGTAACTTTGTAGAGAAATTACTTGTAGATAATTAAAATATGTAATAGAATAGCAATTCACACTTAACTGGGTAAATAAGCAATAATTGGAACTTAATCTATGAAATTAGATGAGAATTAAACAAGACCCATAATGTAGATTATCAACCCAAAATAGCATTGTAGAGAATTCCAGTCATAGGTCATGTAATTCAATATAATTCATACATAATTAGGTAGATAATAACAATTTAAACTGCAATTCATGCAATTGGAATCTAAATCGTGAAAATAATAAATTTGCATACTTGAATTTTGATAAAAGTGGAGATGTGGTTGGCCTTCATTGATGAAAGGAACATATGGATGAAAACCCACATATCTTGTATAAGAGATTGAAAGGAAATGTCATGACCCGATGTCAGGGATGATGACACTTGTCTTTATCTTATCGAGATAAGTCAGCCTAGACGAATCACAATAATAAAATATAAGATAATATAGAAGCTTAAACAACATAGCATTAGCAATAACAAGGTTATAAAGCATAAGTCTAACTAAAATAGCTTAGAACTGGTTGTCACAAGGTAAAAACCTTTATTACATCAGAATAAAAAGAAGCAATACAAGTCTCAATAGTATTTGTCTCTCGAATAAAATAAAACTAATAGTAATACTAGACAGGCTTGAGAGTATGCTGGAGCCACAAGCAACTATCTCTCAGCTGTCGATAGCTCGGTCCTCAAGAAGGAGAAGAATAAGGACGTCAACAGGATCTAGGCTCTCTACCTACACACATGTATAGAAAAGCAAGGGTGAGTACGAAGGTACCCAACAAACAAACCTAATCACAAGTAAAGGATAATAAACCAACCACTCCTTGCGTCTTAACCACATACCTCCAAACTATAAAACCTACATGAAGGAAAGACTAACATATATAATATAGTTAATATAACAATTACAATCTCATATTACAGTATCTCAATATCCCAACTTCACAATATACAAGGCATAGGTGATTCAACATATATCAACAATATTTCAATAGTTCAATATCAACAATATACAAGATTCAAGTCATCAATACATAAAACTTGGTTCATAAATCAACTTCAAGAAATGAATAATATGAAATAGAATGAATGCTATGAAATGTAAGCAATTGATGCATGTCTGCCCTATGATACACATCCATAAATATTGATGCAATTTCATTTTTGTCTAGTTCTCTAGGTATATTAGTTGATTTATAGGTATCCTTTCACCCATAAAGTTTCCTACTATGCATTTTACCTTTTCTTTAAGTTCCTCAATTCTAAATGCGTGTTTATGATGATTTCATGATCCTTATGTGTGTGTGCGCGCATGTATGTCATATATATATATATATATATATATATATATATATATGTTAAGTAAATGTGTGTGTGTGCGCGC
>JAOTQR010069107.1:0-13404 GCA_025774065.1 Solanum ossicruentum | reverse complement strand
AAAATATTTATCATCTATAGTAATAATAATTGTTTTGGCTGAACATTTGTAATATATATTACAGGTTGCATACATTCGACCCCCCCTTACCCCGCAATGGGCGTGAGCCTTTGAGGCAATAGGGTAATGTTGTTGTTGTATTATAAAACATATATAATACAAATTTTATTGATGGACATTGTGTCCTATTCAATGTTTATAGCCATAGATTTAAAACATTAAGATGTACATAGTAATCTGTCTTGAGCGTAATGATCTTGAAGGTCATTTTTGAAAATTTTTAGAAAAAAATATCATTTTATCCTTCTGACAGTTGTCCCAAGTCATGTTTGATCTATTTTTGGGTCTGGTTTTGGAATTTTCTTGAAAGTTAAGAAATTTTATCCAATTAATTTTATAACCAATTTTTCAATTAATTCTATAACCAATTTTCCAGTTAAGAAATTTTATCCAATTAATTCTATAACCAATTTTCCTAAATTTAAAACTTAGAGTTAAGTCTTAATTCCTCCAAATAATATAAATTTGATGCTAGTTAAATAGTGTAATACACATAATACTTAACTATCTATTTTAATATGTCAACACCTAAATCATATCAACCAATTCATGAGCTACAAATAATTTAAACAAACCTAATCTAATTACTGATATCATACAATACTTACAAACTATGAATATTATAACTAAAAATAAAGGTATACATGAAATACGACCAGTGGATTACTGACAATAATTTTATACAAGAAATTTTAGTTAAAAAGAATCTTAATCAATTCTATTTATCCACTAACTTTTATATTAACAAAACAAAGGTGTACTGATGCATTGTAGCTCCTAATACACACTACTTTCTTGTTATATATACATATATGCAATCTATTATTTCTCCTTAACCTTTGCCCCTCAAATCATTGGTATAAGCATTAGCCCCTAACAACACTTACAAATGGGTATAAGTTAATTACAATGATGTTAATTCCAAAAGCTTACTTGGAGCAGACGTAGTGATGCCACAGCGCGGCTTGTCCTTTCCCAAACCCTTCTCCTCTTCTCTTTCTTTTTATTTTTTTTTCAAATTATATTAAAAGAATTAAACCCTAATAACTATTTTTTTATATATACTAAGTGGTATAGGATATTTAATAAGTTATCAATTTAGTCCCCCAATTAAACTAATTATCTAAATTTACCAACTTAAATAATTGTAGCTATTGAATAGTTTGAAATACCTATTTAAACTTCATAAGAGGGATATTATAGTAAAACAAAAGGAGTAATTCTCAAAATGATCTAGTGGGTCGTTACAACATGTGATGAAACAAAGACGTCAATATCATGCTTTTGTGGGAATGGACTATAGTCAACATTTAAGATCATGTGAACTACTATATGGAATCCAACATAACCCCCGACGTTGGCATGAGGAGACCACTTGCTGGGTGGAACTCGATCACATAATATGCATTATATATATCATAAGTGGCTGATGTGGATCCACTAGCCTAGTCTACAACGGCTCCTATGGTGGCAAATAGTTAATGAGACAAAGGGTTACTTTCAGAGTTCCCTTATCGAACCCTACCTCATTGCTTCATTCGGTGCTAAGTCATTCCACTAAATTCTTTAAAGAATTATACTTAGTCAAATAATGACATTTAGAATCATAAGTAACAGTCTCAAAAGTAGCTCGAAACTTAGGGACCACCAAGTGAGAGTTGTCCTTTCATCTTGGGGACCATCAAAAACATCAGTTAGGGCATTATTAATGCGCTTATATCCTTGACAAAACATCAATTTAAAATCTTTTTTTATGTGCCCTACTTATCATATAACATGCAAAGATTGACTTCAAACTTAGTGGGTCAAATCATTAGTTGGGAAAAGTTCATAAGTCATAAGCATCAAGAATGATCATGGGAGTAATATACTTATTTAAAACATGTATTAATAGACCACACTATACCGTCAAATCTTTTTTGTTGGGGTCAAAATCATCAACTCAAATCTTATTGAAATACTTAGCAAAACATTACATGATAATATTAAAGGAAAAATACATCATGAAATCAACATTAGCATGCAAGGTAGTGTTCAAGAAACTTAAAGAAAAGGTAAAAGCTCTTAATAAAGGAAGTTGTGGATGAATGTTAGAGAGAACAGTTGCCTTAAGATCTTGAGAAAGTGGAAGAATGAAAAGGAATAACAGTTCTTAGGACTTTTAGCTCTGATTATGGGCTTGAAAAGGTCATAAAATGACATAGTTTACATATAGGGCTTGCAAAAAAATGAAAATACCCTTCTTTAACATTATCGATCATGAACCACGAGATTCCAACTACGGGCCGTGGATTGAGCCACGAGTCGTGGTTTATGTCATCTTGTTTTCTTTTTCCAATCTTTTGAAACTAGTTACCATCCCACAATACCACAAAAGGTAAGGCAACATACCTGAAACCTCAAAGAGGTGAGGATATTGTGTCTGCGTATCAGAATCCGTCTCTCAAGTAGCCTTACTCACGAGCTGATGGCGCCACTGAACCTTCATTGAAGTTATTTCCTTTGTCCTCAATTTTCAGACCTGCCTATCCAGAATAGCCACGGGATTCTCCTCATACATCAAATCTGGACTCAACTCCATCGAATCAAGGGATGACACATGAAAATCATCAGGAACATAGAGCTGCAATATAGATACATGAAACACAAGATAAACGGAGGAAAAACTAGGTGGTAAGGCAAGTCTATAGGCCACCTCTCCCACTACCTCAAGGATCTCAAAAGGGCCACTTTACCTAGGGATGAACTTGTCCTTCTGCCCAAATCGCATAACACCCTTCATGGGAGAAATCGTCAACCAAATCCGATCACCGTCCATTAACTCTAATGGTCGAATCTGTCTATCAGCATAACCCTTCTAACGACCCTGGGTTGTCGACAACCTACTCTAATTCAAACACACCTACTCCATGACATCTATAAGTAAATCAGTGTCAAGGCTATTAACTGTAACAAAATCAAACCAACCTATGGGTGATCTATATCTCCACCCATATAATGCCTCGAAAGGGGCCATATGGATGATGAAATATAACTGTTGTTGTAAGTAAACTCTGCCAAAGGCAAATGCTGATCTCACTTGGAACCAAGATCAATAACATAAGCTTTAAGAATATCCTCAAGTACCAGAATAGTTCTCTCAGGCTGACCATCGGTCTGAGGGTGAAAGGTTGTACTCAAATCTAGTTTGGTACCTAGGCCATGTTGCAACGCTGTAATGACCCGTTAGGTTATTTTGAGAATGAGTCCTCTTGAGTTCCTACAAGATTTATATTAAAATATTTTAAGTGGGTATTTTGGACTATGTAATACTTTTTTAATTTACTTAGGGGATAATTTTAGATAATTAATTTAGTTGGCGGATTAAAATAATAGTTTAGTTAATATCCTATATTATTTCTAATAAATTTTATTATATATGTATAAGTAAAAAAAAGGGGCTGCTGCACAACCCTTTTAAAGAACGAAAGAAGAAGAAACTTAAAAGAAAAGAGAAACCGTTACTGTGCATTCTCGAAGAAAGTCGGCATCGCTTCAGGTGAGCTTTGACAGGAACTCAACTTTTTTTTAGCTTTGCCAGTAAATAGTATAGGATACCATGCAGATGGTTGATTATTTTATGAAATTCTAAAGCCTAAAGAATGATTGCAAATAGGCATAATCGTCTAAAGCTTGTGGAATGGAAAAACTATCATAGAATCCCTCTACGTGATAATAAAGTTGGATTAATGTGGTGATCAATATTGATTTCAGTGATTTTCTATTATTAAAGTTAGTATGTAACGCAAATCATGCCAATATGAAACGACCAATGACGTAACTAGTGGGTTGGTTTTCAACTGTTATTCATTATTATTATTATTGCATGATTAAAGTTTCATATATTGAGATAGGTAATTAGATATTAGGTGTATCATATTTTATAAACTCTATTAAAGTTATGCTATTTGAAGGAATTGCAATGGAACCCTAGGCTAAAGATTAGGAACTTGACTATAGATTTGAGTGTTTGTAGCTTTGAAATCTTATTGTGATTATTATTTGACTAGATCATGGTGAAAGGGAAAGGCTCAAGTCCCACAGTGAATGTTCCATTATTAAGGCAAGTGAATTTCTTAGCCTTTGTTAAGTATATAAAATCTTGTACTTCTTGTGTGAGGTATTGAGAACGATTATGTAGGCTTTGATTGGAATGGTTTGAATTGGGTAATCATTCTATAGCGATATTTGATTTGTTAATTAATGAGGAAGATTTATTATATATGAATTAGTGATTATTTGTTGTTGATATCGAGGTGATACTTACTTTCAGATGTGGACGTTGTTAAGGTTGTGATGGTATTGAGATTGAGGATATAGCAATCTTTATGTTATTGAGCTACTCATTCTTGATTTTGAGATATATTAATTTGTATGGGCATCTTGCATATTTTATTTCCATGAGCATGATTATCGTGCACTTACTATGTGTTTCCTGAATGGTCCAAGAAAAGAAATGAAAAGTCGAAAGGAAATAGTTCCGACTAGAAAAAAAAAAGAAATGAGAATGGCCGAAGGGAAATGGTTCCGGCGGATACATGGTCCATGTGTGGCCCCCATGGGTTCTGACTGAGGCATGTTTATGATCAGCAGATGTGTATCGTAAGACAGACATGCATCATTCTACGTGATCCCTACTGCTAAACCTGCAAATGGAACTTCATCAACTACTGAACGAAGTCAGACCACTGTCATTCCTAGCCTGCAAAATTACACTGATGAACAGATGAAAATCATTCAGATAAATTCAAAAGCTAAGAATGTTTTTTACAATGCAATTAGTGTTGAAAAATATGAGAAAATCTCTAGTTGCAAAACTGCTCAAGAAATGTAGGACAAATTGGAAGTGACCTATGAAGGAACTGACAAAGTAAAAGAAACTATTGTCGGTCTACTTGTCTATGAATATGAACTCTTCCAAATGAAAGAAGGAGAATCTATTGAGAGTATGTTTGCACAACTGAGCAAGATCATTGGAGAACTCAAAGTTGCTGAAAAAGAATATGCTACCATAGAGAACATATCTAAGAAGTCTACCTCCTCAATGGCATGCCAAAGTTGTTGCACTTGAAAGCATGGATCTAAAGAACTTAACATATGATAAAGTTCGAGAAGATCTCATTACCTTTGAAAAAACGCATCTGAACAAAAAAGGCAAAGAAGATGAGAAGAAGAAAATTGTTGCTTTTAAAGCAACTGATGATAATATGGATGATGAAGATGAATTCAATGAAGATAAAATTGCAGTAATCACTAGACCTATCAAGGAGACATTTTGACACAATAAAAAGCAAAGAAGTGGTAAGCCAAATAACTCCAAAAATAAACAAATTACTAACTATAATCATAATGATGGTATGTGCTATAATTGTGGTAAGTTTGGACACATTGCAAGTAAGTGTCCTGAAACTAAGAGAAAAGCATCTTCAAAACTATGGAAGAATAAGGCCCTCAACAGTTGGAGTGATGAAGATACATCAGAGTATGATCAGGATGACACTGGAAACGTGTGCTTAATGGCCATTGGAGAATCCATTCAGGTAAGAACAAACCTTTGTAATAACTACAATAATTTCAGAGCTTTACTAGATCAGGCCATTGCAGACTTGAAAAGATCTTTGAAAAATTTTAGAACCATTAAAGATGAAAAAAGAGTCTTGAAAATTCAATTGGAAGTGTGTTCTGTTGAAAGAGATCTATTCGATAAAGAAATTTTTGTTGTAAAAAACCTTCTAAAAAGTGCTCAAAAATTTTCTGGAGCTAATAAAGGAACTAAGTCAACTAGCTCAACCCAGTCGACTCAGTCTCAAAGTGAATACTATAGTCTACTTGGATCTAATGAAACTAGCAAAAATTCTTATTATTATTGTGGTAAATTTGGTCATTCTTATTCATGGTGCAGATATCACCTTTCCAAACCTACCAACCTAGTTTGAAGAGTAAAAAATAACCCTAACCAAAAAAGATCCAAAACTCATTGGGTACCTAAAAACAAGTGATCTTGTTTTGCAGGAACTCCACTTAAAATCAAAAGGAAAATGGTATCTTTACAGCGGATGTTCAAATCATATGACAAGCAACAAATATTTGTTCAAATCAGTTACTGAATTTAGAGGCAAAAAAAATTCGATTTGGTGACAATTCATCCGGAACTGTCATTGGTATTGGCACCATTTCTTTCAATAAAATCTGTGAAATTACTAGTGTGTATCTTTTGAAAGGATTAAAGTACAATATATTGAGCATCAGTCAACTATGTGATACCGACCTTGAGGTAAGATTCAGGAAAACTGGCTGCATCATTGAGGATATTTCAAGAAAGGCACTTCTTCCAGGAAGCAGAGACAAAAATGTGTACATTTTGGACTCTGTAAAAGGATCAACTGACCACATCCTTTTGGCATCTATTTCTGAACATCCTTGGATATGGCATAAGAAACTTGGTCATGCCAGCATGAAGTTAATCGAAAAACTTGCAAAATTGGAACTGGTGATTGGACTTCCAAAGTTAGAATACACGAAAGATCACATATGTGACGCTTGTCAAATGGGTAAGCAAATAAGGAACTCTTTTCAATACAAAGACATTATCTACACTACAAAACCTCTCCAACTTCTTCAGATGGATCTTTTTAGTCCAACTAGGACAACATACATTGGTGGTAAGAGGTACGTTTTTGTTATTGTAGACAACTACTCCCGTCTTATTTGGGTTATGATTTTGGCTAAAAAAGATGATACTTTAAAGAACTTTAAGTTCTTTTGAAAGAAAGTATAGAGTGAAAAAGGCTACTACATTACTTCAATAAGAAGTGATAATGGAGGAGAATTTGAGAGTAAGGGTTCTAAAAAATTCTGCAATGAAGAAGGTTACGCCTATCACTTCTCTGCCCCTCGATCCCCTCAACAAAATAGAGTAGTTGAGAGGAAAAAACAACAATTCGAGATATGGCCAAAATCATGATTTGTGAACATTCCCTTCCTTACCACTTCTCGGCAGAAGCAGTAAGTACTGCATGTCATATTCTTAACAAGAGTCTAATTAGGACAATACTTAAGAAGAGTCTATATGAACTCTGGAATGAAAAGAAGCCTAACACCAGCTACTTTCACCCCTTTGGCTGTAAATGCTTCGTTCACAACAATGGTAAGGACAGTCTAGGTAAATTTGATCCTCGCAATGATAAATATATCTTTCTTGGTTACTCAACTACCAATAGAGCATATCGAAATTTTAATAAACATCCTTATACTATAGAAGAATCCATTCAGGTTGTCTTTCATGATTCTGATCCTATTCCTGAGAAAAGATGCAACTCTGACTATGAAGATACCACTAACAGTGACAAAATAATATCTACAACAGTTGCTGAGAATGATCAGTCGACTACTGTCACAGATATCCAACCAGCAGTTGAAAATGTTCCAAATGAATAGAGAAGTTAGCCTGATTATCCTAGAAAATTCATTATTGGTGATGTCAGTGATGGGATAGAACAAGGGTATCCAAAAAAAGAAGTGCTAACATAGCCCTTATATCCCAATTTGAGCCTAAAAAGGTGGAAGAAGCTTTGAAAGATAGTAACTGGGTAAATGTAATGTAGGAAGAACTAGATTAATTTGAAAGGAATTAAGTCTGGACCTTAGTTCCCAAATCTGAAAATGTTACTATCATTGGAACACAATGGGTATTTAGAAACAAGCTGAACGAGGTTGGAGAAGTAACCAGAAATAAAGCAAGACTTGTCACTCAAGGTTACTCTCAACAAGAAGGAGTCAGCTGTGATGAGACTTTTGCTCATGTAACAAGGTTAGAGTCTATTTGAATTTTTCGTGCTTATGCTGCCTATAAAGGTTTTAAACTTTTTCAAATGGATGTTACAAGTACTTTTTAAATGATTTTATTGAAAAAGATGTTTTTCTAAAACAACCTCCAAGTTTTGTAAATTTAGATTTTCCTTACATGTGTTCAAACTTTCAAAAGCTCTCTATGGACTGAAACAAGCTACCAGAGCTTGGTAAGAGCACCTAATCAAATTTCTTCTTTCTCATAGTTTTTCTCAAGGAAGTATTGACATTGCATTATTTAGCGAAAAATCATCCTCAGATAATATTATTATTCAAATTTATGTTGATGACATTATATTTGGAAGTACTAACCTTGATCTATGCAAGAACTTTGTCAATCTTATGCAAAGTGAATTCGAAATGAGTATGATGGGAGAGTTAACTTTCTTCTTGGGCCTTCAAAATTTTTAAACTGATAAAGGGATATTTATTTGCCAAAGTAAGTATGCTTTGGAACTTGTCAAAAAAATTGGTATAAAAAATGCGAAATCCATCAGCACTCCCATGAGTCCTTCTTGCAACCTGGACCTTGATACAAATGGCAAAAGTGTTTGATGAATCAAAATAGAGAGGTATGATTGGATCCTTACTTTATCTTACAGCTAGTCATCCTGACATCATGTTCAGCGTATGTAAGTGTGTCAGATTCCAAGCTGATCCTAAAGAATCGCACTTAACTGTTGTCAAAAGGATAATTCGATACATAACTGGAACTACCTCTTTTAAACTATGGTATGAAAGAACCCCTACACTTGATCTTCGTGGGTTTTCTGAGAAGATTATGCAGGTGATAAGGTGGATCACAAAAGTACTGGTCCTGCCATTTTCTTGGAAATTGCTTGGTCTCCTGAAACAAGAAACAAAATTGTGTTTCAATTTCAACAACTGAAGTTGAATATGTAGCCATTGGTTTATATTGTGCTCAGGTTCTATGGATGATTCATCAATTAATTGATTTTGATATAAGTGCTAGGCCTACTAAATTATTATGTGATAATTCTAGTGCCATTTGTTTATCCGAAAATCCTATTCATCATTCTCGTGCTAAGCACATTGACATTGAGCATCATTTTATTAGAGATCATGTTTCAATGGAGATACTGTTATTTTTGTCAATACTGAAAATCAACTGGTTGACATTTTCATGAAACCCCTTCTTGAAGAACGATTTTGCTTTCTCAGAAATTTGCTAAATATTATTTTCAAACCTTTTTTAAAATTTATTTTTGGAAAATTGCTAATTTTATGGAAATGTTTTAGTTTTCTAAGCACTTAATTAGAATTCCTAGATGCATTTATTGGTGATTTGATTATGTTTTCTTTTTTTTTAAATATTATGATTTTAATTGATTGACTTGCATTAATTTGATGGCTGACGATTGAGTCCTTCCATAACTCTTTTTCGTGTGTCAGTTCTTTTTCTTTCACGTCCCTTCGTTCAGTATGCCGCCCCTTTTCTCTCCATCTTCCAACTTCTTCTCCTTTTTAAATCTTCTTTCTTCCTCATTATTTATCACCTCCTCACCTCCTCTTACCCTAAGTTAACCATGCAATTTAAGAAACAAAGGGAAAGATGCAGTTCACTCTCCTATCCCTATAGATTCTGCAAACTCTTCTACTCTGTCATCTCCTAAATCTTCTAACTCCCCTCCTGTCTCTACCCTCAAGCGTTCTACCCTTGTTCACCCCTCTGGTGATAAGAAAAAAAAGTGTGAGCTCGATTTTGAGAACTCTCTCGATTTGAAAACTGATTTCTAGTACTCCTCAAACAAAACCCTCTTCCAGACCCTTAAATCCAAGACTGTTGTTCATGCACGCATTTGTTGATCTCAATCTCTCTTGATGCTTCACTGTCCTATTGAAGAATATTTTGAATTCCAAGGATGGGCTAAGATTTTCTACTCCCTCCAAAGGTGGTGTATGAACCCTTAGTCAGATTGTTCGATGCAAATCTTCACTCATCTAGACTGGGTGAAATAGAAACCTTAGTTCTTGGCAAGAGTATTTCTCGATTGTGAAATCTTGGAAGAAATTCTTGAAATTCATTGCTCTAGTTTTTCTGAACCTATAAACAATTGGTGGCCCTCTGAGTTTGATGTCACTTTTGAAGAAGCTAAAAGAGCCCTTTCCTTTAATCCTTCTGGATCCTGTCCCTCTATTCTTGGTCCTAAATATGTCTCCTTCGAAGCTCGGATTATTGCTCACATTGTTGCAACCACTTTTCTCCCAAGAGCTGATTCCTTCTCATCCTTGTCAGTTCGAGACACCTACTGCACCTACTGCCTCATCTCTAAGAAATGTTTCAAAATGTCCTCTTTCATCATCAACTATATGATTGACTCTATCATTGATCCTCCTAGCCTTCCTTATGGGATGATCATATCTCGCATTTTGGAGGCCAACTCCATTGGGTCTTGCTGATATCCTATTCATTACCGTGAAGCAGTGCTACAACTCAAGCGCCTTTAGAAGCATGGGCTATGTTCTCACAAATGAAAATTGGACCCTCAAATATGATACTGCTTCCCTTGTGTCTCCTTCTAATCCTTCTCCTCCTACACCTATCCCCCCACCCCTCCGGATGCTAAAACTCTTGTGGATCTTCTAACCAAAGTCTCCAACATAGATGAGAAGTTTAAAGCCCTTCAAGATCTCCTTCTCTTTAGACACTGTAAAGTGGACTCTCATGCTAAAAATGTTGAGAAGATTAGGGTCTCCTTCAAAGAAACTAGCACTGATGTTGCAAAGCTTCGACTAAAACTAGAGCAAATTGTCAAAGATGCTGCAAAGTTTGCTCAAAAGATTCAGACTAGTTCAGATGAACTCTCAACCTCTCTCACTGCAATGATTGATAATCTGAAGGCTTCTTTCGTGAACACTCTGACCTATTTCTCCAACCTCGGGAATTTTTAGTCTGTTTTAAAATTGTTTTGCTAAGGGCCTGATTGCCCAAACTATGGGTGTTATATCTTTTTGTCTGTTATGGTCCCTTTAGTTGATGCCAAAGGGGGAGAATGGCTACTAGTAACTAGTATAACCTATATCTTATCCTGTTGTTCATTGTGATTATTGTTTTTGCCTGCTGTCTATGTGGTTGTCAATTTATACTAGTCAACTAGCAGGTACTAATTTAGGGGGAGAACAGAAAGCCACTACTCAGGGGGAGTACTTCAAGATTGCTCTCCAAGTAGTCAACGAATCTTCAAGGAAGTCAACTATATATTTTTGTCATCATCAAAAAGAGGGAGATTGCTAGTGCTAATCTATTTTGAATGATGGCAAAATTTCAGGACAACCACAAAAAAGCAATCAGGACAAAGACGTTTGAAGTTGTAAACTAGTCAAATGAGTAGTTTATGGAAAATCAGAATAAATAGAGATAATCAAGAATAATCCAATTTAGTCAAGGATGCTCTTTATGGAAAATCAGATCAAATGAAGGACATCAAACACAATTTAATCAATGCTCAGATGATAAAGGATTTGCACGAATCAATCCAAGATCAACCATATTAATCAGGATCCAAGCAAACTCACAACCAAAGGAATGTCTACACATGAAAAAGATCTAGCTTGCAAAGAATCATGACTATCAATCAGGGAAATCTGGACGTTGAAGATTGACAGATTATCTTTCCTTAAAGCCTTAGCCTTATCCTTTGGATGAGGAATCACTGCCTCAATCCAATGATCAAAATCCTTGGGATACCGTCTCTTCTATGTAAGGAGGAATCAGAGTCTCCAATCGACATACAAGCCTACTGCAAAATCAAGCCTTCTTCGAAACTCTTCATCTTTAGAAAATCATTGTAATCTTTAGTTATTGTTTTACTGTGAAAGAAAAAGATAGAGAAAAGAAGAAAAATTTAAAAAGAGTGGCTTGTATCAACAAAAAAAAAAGGGAAAAATAAAAAAAAGGAGAGGAAAAATATTCTGAGTTTAGATTTAAACCACTTGTAACCACAATCCCATTTAAAGGCTTGAAGAGACCTCTCTTGCAACCTAAGGGGACTGGACTAGGATGCACATTGAATCCAAACCAGTATAAAAAATCTGGTTTCAAAGTTTCTTTTTACGCACTTTAAATTTCTGCTTATTTAATTAACTGTTAGTTGACTATCTGCTCTGCTAGCTGACTAATCATAGGTCAGTATTAAGCAAAGAAATAATATATATATATATATTATTCATCAAAAAATTAGACTCTGCGTGTGAATAAAATAATCTTTATTGTTAACTTATACCATGAAAGTTTGTCCCATCATCAAAATGAAATCCACATTAAAAATGGTATACATTCCAATATTTTTTAAAAAAGAATTACTGATGGAGAAAATTTATTGTTTTTTTATACTATAATTTAATAATTTTCTTTTTCTATTTTTACATATCCACTAGATAAAAATAGTTATTCAATTTTATTTGTTCAGTTACAAATATTAAAAGATAATTTATTATGTTGTGTTTATTTTATCCCTGCTATTAAATACTATTTATTTCTCCACATTTAAATACTTTATAATTAATTGGAGAGATATAATAAAATTATCTTTCTATTTGTTCTTATGGGTATGCCAAATCAAACTGACAAGTAAAGATGAACTAGGGAGTAGTAGTTGAAACTAATTTTTTTTAGAAAAAAACTCTCTACTTGTTTTGATTTATACCATTGGTAGTTTTGAAATTATAATTTTTCATATGATTTAGTTTAATGATATATAATTTAATTTTAAATCGGGTTGCACCCACTCATCAGTAATAAAAAAATTGTGCACCCATTTAGCTACAAAAACAATTTATTCTTTCAAGTTTGAATATTATTGACAAATTACGTAGCACTGCCACTGCCACTGCCACTGTCCAGTAGATCCTACTCAACATGAATTTGAATTAGTCAAATTTTAATGTAGGTATCGAAGAAGACTATATGTAAAATTAAAAAAAAAAAAAGTAATGATAATCCCAAAAATTTGAACCTATTGATAACCAAAATGTAAGTAAAATTAAAATATCTACATACAATAAGATCATCCGCATTATGAAAATTCATCGATTCTAGATTTTGAGGTTTGTCTTATTATAATTTCTACATTTTAATTTGTCAATTTGGTTTGACTTGACATGTAGTTTAATAAAATAAAGGAGATTTTTGAATTTTGCTATCTTAAACTAAAGATATGTTGTATATATCAAAATATTTTTTATTCTTGTTCTCTTTAACACGAGATATGAAAAATTAAAATTTAAAAGTTGTCCCAAAGAGAAAGGAATATTCTTTTCTAAATGAACCAAAGGAAAAAAAAATAAAAGAAAAACAAATTAAGACGAAAGTAGGTTGAATGAATACATGCTCAATGCTTACAAAAGCTACAAAATCACTTAATATTATCCATGAACACTTATGATCCAAAACATAAATCTTAGTAACTTTTAAGAATAATTTGCATATGGAGAAGC
>JAOTQR010069106.1:0-47037 GCA_025774065.1 Solanum ossicruentum | reverse complement strand
CGTATGAAATGAAACAACTCGTGAACTTTATCTAGTAACAAGAACTCATGTAACTTGGTATATAAGCATGTATGCAGCTTTGAAAGTGACTATGTATGGAAGCATGTAAACAGGTCAAAGAATGGAGACATGGTTAATAGTTGTGTCGGAGTTAGCAGATGCGTTTATGTACCAAGGAGAGATCTATGCTTTATGCCAAGTGATACGAAATCAAGTAGCCTTACATACCTCGTTGTATGACCTTGCTACTATCCCAAAATAACCTTCCCTTCCTCCAAATACTTATCTACAACATAGTAAGGGATAAAACTAGTATTAGCAGCGAATAGACACTTCTTGGCAGTCCAATCACATAACAAAACAACACACGGACAGCAAGCGGGTTTTTATAAACCCGAGCGTATTCTTTCAACCTCTACATCTCTAATCATATTTTCCAACACATATTCACACATACACATCATGACTAGCCTGTTTTAATGCCATAACATCCTTACAACAGCCCACAAAGCATAACGCATAACAATTCTACACAACCTAAAAATGGGCAGCATAACGTTACCTCCCTTTGCTACATTTCGATGGCGACAACTCCAAACCTATTCCAACTTTAACCAAACTGTTCCAGCAACATTTACGCATATAAACAGTCCTAAAACAGTCTTGTAAAAGCACTTAAGAAGTCACGAAGGACGTGAGCTAATAGCTTTATATACAACAGCCCGCAAGTTCTAATCAACATGACGCTTAAGATAATCCAATAAAACGTGCTCGTCAAATGAAACCAAAATCAGGACAGCAAATTTAGTATAATATCTATAACTCTTACCATGTCAATAAAATCAATTTCTTTTCATAATAAATCCCACAAATCTTTGAGAGATCACTAAAATAAAAGGCAAGTATGCAGCAACTTTCTCAACACAAGCTGTCTCAAATTTCCAGCACAACATACTAGCATATACTTCTTGTTTTTTTATAAGAAAACCATACTAAACACATGTGTAAACTTACTTACCACTTACTTCAAGGTATAGGGATTTTATAAGAACCCTAGAAGGTCCTTTTTTCTGCTTTACAAGTCAAGGCACGTTGAGAGAAAAGTTGGAGACAAAGCTGATTTTTTTTTTTGGTGTCAAGTTGAGAAATGAATTGGAGCTTCTTTGGAGCCCTTTATTAAGGGGTATGTGGTCTACCTTCCTTGAACTTTTGACCAACTTAAACCACATTATTCAGGTGCTTATCCACCAGCTTGGACCTCGAACTTGGGCCTTTTTGGAGCACCAACTTGATGGACTTGGGCTGCCTTTTTTCAGTTTTCTTCTTCACTTAGTTTGGGCCCAATTTGTTAAGTGTTTTGTGATGTCTTTGGGACCTTTTTGTTATACTTATTAGGATGAAAATGTAGCCCATTTATGATTCCAAAACTTGGGCCAAAGTTACACCCTTAACACAGACTTTATTTGTAATTGAACTTGGACATATTCGACGTCGAGCCTCGTCTCCGTTTAACTAACAAATTTAAGCTAAGCAAGTAGGTGACTCACCTACTTGCTAACTAAGTCCTATAAGAACCTCAATTATCTCACTTCATTTAAGGTTGTAAGATTCTCAATTCAACACAAAACATGTATACACTCGAACCTCTTAAGCGTTGTACGCACATATAGCCCATTAACACGAGATTCAAGCACTTGTGAAAATTGGTGCTAATTTGACCAAAATATTATCATGTTTCATTTGCATTGTGCTAGTATTGTAAGGTGTGGGGTGTTACAGCTAACATGCCCATCTACCATGTTGAGGGGTATATACCTTGACCACTTTGATGGGGGGAGGGGGACATGCCGATTTACCAATTGAGAGGTATATACCTCAATCACCTTCCAAGAGGGTGACATGCGTTGGATTCCAAGTACTAGTTGCTTGGTATATGATGATTGTCTCTTCCTACACTCGTAATATGATCTACAAAAGCATGTTTTACTTCAAGCATTGGTCATGCATATCATATTGTAATTAACTATCCATTACCTATGTTTATGCATTTTGACTATGTTGCCTATCTCTTGTTGCATTGCATCCTACATACTTAGTACATTCAAACGTAGTAACACATACTATATGCCTACATGATGTTACCATGTAGGAACCGGAGCTCCTCACGATCATCCTCTATGTGGCTAGTTATGATATCTTGAAGATAAGCTTTGGTGAGTTCTCAAGTTCGGGGGCACTAGCTACTCTACTCTTGCTTATGTTATTTCTTTATGTTGAACTCTTGATACTATGAGGGTGAGCCTGAAAAGTGTCTTGGCTCCCTTTCAAGCGAAACAACCCCAAAAAATGTGTCTTGGAAATGCCCAATAGTAATTTCCATATTTCTCAAAATCCATGAGTGATATCAAAAATTCGATTTCATATTCATGATCAAGGGAAAAAAATTAAGTGGAAAATGGGTGTAACCCCAATTTTAGAGCAAATGAATGACAATTTTATTTTCCCCAAGATTGATTTGCCGAGAGCACTTGGCGCCCCTGGTGCGACGCGCCAAGGGCGTGCCACAGTGTAAATATGTTGCCAGTTTTTACTTCGGTCCAAGGCTTTTGGGTCTTGGGCCTAAGCCTTTCTATGTGTGAAAATATCTATATTTAGCCATATTTTACCTTCATATCATTCAAGACATTCCCAAATACTCTCTCAAACACTTAAACAATATTTTATCTCTAAATTCAAGTCCCAAAACTCAATCCGAAACTTAAGGATTTCACTCAAGCTTCAAGATTCCATTCAAATCTTCTTCAAGGAATTCTCTAAAGTCAAGGTAAGTGGGTTTCAACCATTGGGTCCTTTCACCCATGCTGCCCAAGCTTCTTTTTTACTTAAATTGCATGATTTACTCATGACTCTTACTTATTATGAATTTCACTGCATACTATGTTGGGGTTTCATGAAATTATGATTGTTTTAACATGTTTTGAGCTATGAATCTAAGATCTATTGTGAGATTTGATATAGGATTTTGATGTATATTGCTTGAGGGTGTTACCACATATCTATTGATGGTTTTGCACTAAATTTTCTAGCATGATTCTACTCTTGAAATGCATGATTTTACACTAGCATTACATACTCGCCAAGTGTTTGGTAAAATTCCGATTAGGATTTCTTGGGGAATTGAAGGTGCAATGCATGTCTTATGAGTTGGATGACTATATGATGATGAAAGGAATGTGTGTATATGATATTATCTCTATAGTGTTGGGGATTGACAAAGCCTCACTCGGGAGGTTGTAGGCCCGGGTAACCTTGTTGAGGGGTTTGCACTTTGATCGCCTCGCTCGGGAGGTGGTAGGCCCTTACAACTATGTTGGAGGGTTAGTACGTAGATCGCCTCACTCGGGAGGTGGTAGGCTCGTGCAACTATGTTGAGGGGTTTGTACCTTGATAACCATATTGAGGGGTTTGTACTTAATCAACCATGTTGGGGGGTTGTACCTCATCAACCATGTTGATAGGTTTATACGTCATCAACCAATTGAGGGGTTCGTACCTTATTCACCTCTCTAAGGAGGTGGCAGGCCTTGGATATTCACTAACAATGGTCTCTTCTAGCACATGTATTATGTTCTATATTAGCATGATTTTACTTCAAGCATCATTCATACATGCTATATTACTATTTGCTTATTCATTACCTATGTTATGTATTTTGTTTATGGTACTTATCACTTATTGCATTGCATCCTACATACTTAGTACATTCAAATGTACTAAGCATACTCTATGCCTACATAGTGTCACCATGTAGGAACTGGAGCCCCATTTGAGCATCTTCCTCCACGTGGCTAGTACGAATTTGATCAAGCTAGTTTGTGAGTCCTCCATTCCGTGGACAATATCTATGATCTCATGCTATGTACTAAGACTATCTTTCTTCTATGTATGTATAAACTATGAGGGTGAGCCCGGTTGCTTATCTTGGCCCCCGCTCTTATTAATGTAGTAGAGGTGTTGTTGGACATGTTATGTATAGAGCCTCGACTCTCTTGTTTGATGTTGATGTTATGAAAGCATTCCTTTAGTCACTTTTGCCCTATTTCTAGTTCCATAACATTGTTTAATTGCTTCCGCGACCAAAAATGTGTAATGATATGTTAAGAGGCTTGTTTGAAGTCCCTTCGAGTTCCCCATTCGCCGTGTCACGTCTAGGTCCTAGGCTTAGGTCGTGACATCAAGTCTATGTTTAGAGGTGTTGTTGGACAAGTGATGTAATTATGTTATGTTCTTGACTCTTATTTGTTTATGATTATCTAAAACTTTCCTTAGTCCCTTTATCCTTATGTTTACTTTCTTGTTTTGTTTAATTGCTTCCACGACCAAGGATGTGTAAATGATATGCTAAGAGGCTTGTTTGGGGTCCCTTCTGGTTTCCATTCACCGTATCATGTCTAGGCCTTAGGATTTGTTGTGACACAGGAAAAAATAGCTAAGTGTGAAAGGACTGTACAAGTCCAACCACGACAAATAGATGGTTATACGGCCAATAAACAAGTGTTCATAATTTTGGATCCAACAAAGTCAGTTTTCAGAAATTTCAGATGTGTTACCAAATGGAAGAGACTTATGCCCCATGGACTAACTTATGCCCCATAGAAGAAATTATCATAGGTTGAATATGACATTTTTAATGAGGAGCAGGTTTGTCATTTTCGTCAATCCTATTCCTAAACTACGTTATTTTGAAAATGAAAAAGGGTCCTAAATCAAGCCGTAAAGCCCTAAGATCCTTCTCTTTTCTTTATTCTTTCCATTCCTAAAATTCTCTAAGGCAAAGATTCTCAAGAACAAGCTAGGGAAAAGGATAGGGTTCCAAAGTTTCTTCTTCAAAGCTTCAAGTTCGTTTCCACCAAGTTTCTTCGAGGTATGTGAGTTCATTTATGGGTACTCTTCCACTCATAAAGTTCCTTTTTAAGTGTTTTACCTTTTCTTTAAGTTCCTTAAGTTAATAAGCATGCATATGATGATTTCATGATATTTATGTCATGGCCCGGACCTAGGGCCTAGGAGTGACATGGCAAAAGGGAACCCGAGAGTCCCCAAGTAAACTTTAGAACATCCATATACACCTCATCGGCTCGGAAGCACATAATAAAGTAATAAACACTTAGTTCTAAGAGGCGAAAAAGTATGACTCATTCTATGGGGATATTATAGAGATAGGGATTTGCATAGATTCACATAGCACATAAGAGCTGAAGGGAGGGTAAGGCTGAATCACACTATAGGGATAGAAGGCCCTTAGGACTTTCCATATTTCTATAATTCATTAGAATATATCAGGCCATCATCAACATCAATAGATAGCCATAATCAAAATCTTCATAACAAATAGCATAACACATACAACCCATACGAAGAGTTTACATGATGTCCATTAATGCCTTTAAGTCATAGAATAGGATGGGGGCAAGACATGTTCCAAGCTCAATCTCAAGTAAAGACATAAGAGAAATAACATAATAGGAAGATAGAAGGTGGCTTGTGCTTGTATGATAGAACTCACCACAAGCAACTATCACAATCCAAACTAACTGTTAAGAGGTAGATGAAGATAGTCTCTGATCCCTACATGGTTAGATCATGTAGGTAAAAAGTATACGTTAGTACGTTTGAATGTACTAAGTATGCGGATATGCAAATGCTTCTGAACTTGTTAACCTGCAATCAATATTAGATGACAAATGCACCTATATAGAAAGAAGCATACAGGAAAGAGTAATATGTCAATATGCTATGAGTTCATAATGGATGAATGCTAAAATACTTTGTACATAGAGAGGATGAGACGTCAACTGAAATAAGACCAAGTGAGCTATAACTTGGAACTCCATTGTCTTCCCCACAATAGATATAGAGGTGACCTACATTCTAAAGGTAGATCCTTAACATAATCATCCTTTAAAAGGGGCATAAATTTGAACCTCTATTTGGTGCATAATTATGATATTTGAGGATTTATGTAAGGGTCCTTGGGGATATCCCCACTAACATAAGCCCCCTGGTGCCAAATAATTATCCCACAAGAATACATATACATATACTTTCTTAAAAAAGAGGCATTAGTCTTTCAAATCATAATTATGCATACTTAGGCTCAAATGCCAAAACACACATCATATCATGCATACTTCTCCTTAAAACCCAAATCATACATCATGTCATACTTTCATGCATACGAATAGCTCCTTCATACTTTTACATAGTAGTATAAACAACCATCATTCCTCAAAGAGCCATATCATAGACATTATGTGATCACAGTCTTGTCATGCCCATCTTTATCTTGAAAACATAGTCATAAACATCATTGGGTCTTAGGCCACATCATAACTTCATGAAAATCATTGTTTATGTATGCATATGCCATGAATGATGAGAGAATAGCATGGATAATAGATATTCATACTTAAAATAACATTATAAGATGAATTCCAAGTAAATCATTAAAGAAGATTCACATTTAAAGCATACTTGAGGTTACCCATGCCTAAATTCAACATTTAAAGTGATATGCATATTCAAACCTTCATAATCAATGCAATTCAATATAAACGGGCTTAAATTACTTTAAAAATATCAATTAAAAACAACCCATATCTCAATTGAATCAAATCAATATTAATTTAAAAGGCCCATATTCAAAGTAAGCTTGAAATTCATAAATCAAGGATTAAAAAGTGTTGGGATCTTCATCATAAAAAGGGATCGACCATGAATCAATCTCACATACCTTAGATATCTAGAAGAATTAAGAAGAAATTCATTGGAGAAGAAGACCCTTCCTTGAGCTCCAAGTTAAATCACCAATGGCACACTTGAGTAGAGTTCTTAGAAGAGAGAATTTTAATATTTGAAGTATAGTGAATGAATTTGAATAAGCATAGCGAAGTATAGGTCTTTTCATGGCTTTAGGATAGGTTAGAAAGTCACAAATAACCCTTAGAAATCACCAAAATTAAGAAAAAGCCATTAAAACGAGCATTAAAGAGAGTCCAGGTAGCCCATGAAAGGGCACCCGACCCGTGCATATGACCACGGACTGTACAAGGGTCTGTCGTAGGGTCTTTAGACACGTAGCCACTTTTTCAGACTAAGAACATTTTCTCTGATGGTTCACAGTCCATTCAAAGGTGTATATACTATACAATGGTCCGTACAAACAACCCAAGTTTCGAGATGGTAATTTTATACTTAGAACCACATTTCAGGACGAGGGCTTCACAAAACACCTCACCACGGCTCGTGGTGAGTAACACGAGACCCCACCACAGGTCATGGTGGGTTGCATGCCTCGTGTAAGAGCTCTTATGGCTGCCTTAGCCAAATTCTTGGCTTGGAGGCTGGGGCTCTACCAAGGGTCCCTTCCACAACTAGTGGTGAGAACCACGGCCCATAGGAGGTCCTCTAGAGGACCACTTAGCCTCAAAACCTTCCTTAAGCCACACAAAGCCATACCCAAGCATTCTACATGGGCCACACACCTCTGAAAACTTAATTTAAACATCAATAAAGGCTCACATGATCTAGATCCTTACATCATCTCTCCCCTCTCTCCCTTGGGAACATTCGTCCCTGAATGAGAAACAGACTAGCTTGAAAAGGCTTGATTTGATCATGAAACATTTTGACATGGAACCACAATGCATAAATGATTTATTGAAAATCATAAATCATTAAAACTCATTTCAAACATCCTTAAATCATTTTCATGCACATGTATGTATGTCTGTCATAAAACATAAGAGTGAAAGAATTAGGACCATTTAGAATAGGAAGAACCTAATACCTTTGGCTTGAGTAGATTAGAAAAGATAGGGATATTGCCTCATCATGTCCGTCTCTACTTCCTATGTAGCATTCTCCATATGTTGAATCCTCTAAAGCACTTTAACTGAAGCCACATCCTTATTGTGAAGTCATCTTACTTGTCTATCTAAACTTTCAACCGAAACCTTTTCATAGGACAAGTCCTCCTCATCCTAACACCTTCCAAGGGCACAATCGAACTAGGATCACCAACCAGCTTCCTCAACATACACACATGGAAAAACGGTTGAATAGATATCACGAACTAAGCCTAGGGTCTAGACATGACACGACGAATAAAAAGTCCGAAGATAACCCAAACAAGCCTCTTGATTGTAACATGCACACATCCTTGGTTGTGGAAGAAAAATTAAAAAATAATAAGAGTCAATTAATAAAAAAGGAAAGCGGGTCTAAGGGAAGTCTTTGATAATCATAAAAGCATGAAAAGAGTCAAACTCATAGCATGTATAAAGCATAGCAACACCTCTAACTTAGAATGAAGCGGGGCCAAGACACTTCTCGGGATCACACTCATGAGAACAAGTGTTCACCATAAAGAAGATGTCTCATCATATCATGAAATATAGTAGTTATTCAGAGTTGAGGACTAACAAAATGCTTTCTTGGAGAATCAAATTGCCCACATGGAGGAGGGTGATCAAAAGAAGCTTCGGTCCCTACATGGTAATATCATGTAGACATAAAGTATGCATTAGTACATTTGAATATGTACTAAGTATGCGCGGTGCAATTCAACAAATAAATAAGCCAATATAATCAAAATGAACGATCATAATCAATAGATATATAATCTCAATATGACATGCATGATCAATGCTTGTAATAAACCATACTTATAAAACATTTAACTTGCATAATATATAATATGTATATGGGAAGAGAACTTTACTGACATAGATGAAGCAGCTACAACTTGGACTCCAAGGCATGACACCCCCATGGTTTAGTTGACCGGGCATGACACCCCCCGGGGAAGTATGGTTACTTGCCAAGGCAAACCAAACATGATAATATGAACTAGATGGATCCACTAGTATAGCATGGGAAATATTCATAATCCTATTATGGCATATAGTTTAGAGACTAAAGACTTTATATAAGGATCCTTGAGTTGAGCACCCATCTCAAGCCTCCATCGATGCTAAGTCAAATCTTAAAGAATACTTGAAATAATCATACTTTAATAATATCATGAGTAACTTGTAAGAGACATTATAACTGGATAAGTGTAGCTCATAAACATGCTTGACCTCTACTAGTGAGCCTAACTTGAATATGAAAGCAGATCATAATCATACATGAACCCTTGCTTTAAAATGAATGGCTCACAAGAGGTAAAAATTTTGAAATAGGGCTTAACTTGATACTTGTAAAATCATTGTCACTACCCAAGCCTAGGGCCTAAACATGACACTACAAGTGGAGAACCTGGAGAGTCCCCAAACAAGCCTCTTAGCATATCATTATATATCCTTGGTCAAGTAAACAATAATAAGAGAGCATGAAATAAGGGTAAGGGACTAAAGGGAAGTCTGTCATAGTATTACATAATCAAGAGTCAAGAGAAGTCATAGTTCAAAGAATAATTACATTACTTGTCCAACAACACCTCTAAACTTAGGATTGAGCAAGGCCCAAGACAACTTTTCGGGCTCACCCTTATAATAAAAAACATACAATAAAAGAAAGAGAGTCTTCATATAAGATTAAAAAATATCATCCTCAGAGTTGAGGACTCACCAAACTTGCTTCAAAGATAGTACTAGCCACGTGGAGGAGGAAGATGATCAAGTAGAGCTCTAGTTCCAACATGGTAACATCGTGTAGACATAAAGTATACGTTAGTACATTTGAATGTACAAACTATATAGGACGCAATACAATCGAAATGTATAATTATGCAATGAATGAGCGTAATAGCAATATGGCATGCATAAATAATGCTTGAAGAAAATTATGCTTATATAGAACATATTACATGTGTAGGAAGTGACCATCATTATAGACCAAGCAAACTAGTACTCGGAATCCAAGGCCTACCATACCCTTGGGAGATGATTGAGGTACATACCCCTTAACATGGTAGTACAGGCCTACCCCCCCTCCCCCCCACATGAGGCCATTGAGGTACATACCTCCCAACATGGTAGCACGACCCTACCATCCCTCGAGCGAGGTAATTGAGGTACATACCTCCAACATGATAGTTCGGGCCTACCACCCCTTGAGCGAGGCGATTGAGTTACATACCCGCAAGATGGTAGTTCGGACCTACCACCCCCGAAATGAGGCATGGTCAACTTGTAATACTATAGATACTTTTTATGAAAACAATTCATATATACATTCCTTTCATCATCATGAAGTCACTCAACTCATATACTATGCATTAGACCTTTCATAACTCAAGAATCCATAACCAGATATTTTATCAAACACTTGGAGGGTGTGTAATGCTAGCACAAAATCATACAATTCAAGTGTGAAATCATGTGAGACAAATCCATAGAAAACCACCCACCAACACTTGGTAATGACCTCATGCAAAATACAACAAAATCCTTCATCAAATCACATAATGTATGATAGATTAATAGCACAAAACATGCTTAAGAGATCAATATTTTATGAAACCCCAACATAGTTTATAATCAACTTTCATAGATAATCTAACTTGAAAACATGCATTTTAGGTAAAAAAGAAGGTTGGGCACCATGGGTGAAAGGACCCAATGGTTGAAACCAACAAACCACAATTTTGGAGATTTCCTTGATGAAGATTTGATTGAGAATTTGAAGCTGGAATGAAATCCTTGAGATCTAGAATGAGATTGGGAAATATTTGTCGAAGTGTTAGAAAGGATTTTCGAGAATGTCTTAAATGATATGGGGTTGAAAAATGACAAAGTATAGGTATTTTTATGCATAGGAAGGCTTAGGCCCAAAACCCCAAATCCTTAGACAAAAATAAGAAAAACTAGAAGCAAAATACACTGGGAGCCGTCGCGGAGCCAATGCGAGCAAGTTCTGGAAATCAAATTTTGATGAAATTTGTTTTTCGCTGTGGGTCCTCTAAAATTTGGGTTATATCCATTTTCCACCCAATTTTGCACTCTAATCAAGAATATGAAGTCAAATTTTTGATATCATGCATGAATTTTGAGATATATGGAAATTACGAATATAGATGTTTTTGAGGTACATTTTCGGGCACTTTTTGGGGTGTCTCAATATCTTCCCCTTGGGAACATTCTTCCCCGATTGTCCAAGTAGCATACATGAGAGAAGTTAATCAAGATAATTTCAACCCAACACAAGAATGCAACAATGCACTTAAACATCATTCCAAAAATCTCAATATAAGTGTCAAAATCACCATGAACTTGTCAATATAAACATGAATACATGCAAATGACATGGGGGCTGAAACTTAATATATGAAATCACATAAGGGACTTAGATTAGTACCTTCGGCTTGAGTAGAATGGAAGAGGTAGGGATATTTTGCATGTCCGCCTCGGCTTCCCATGTAGCACTTTCAATTTGTTGATTCCTCCAAAGGACTTTAACGGAAGCTATATCCTTGTTCCCCAACATCTCCACTTGTCTATCTAAAATTTCTACTGAAGCCTCTTCATAAGTCAAGTTATCTTCAACAACATCCGTAACACCCAATGGTACAATAGCATTTGGGTCACCCACACACTTCCTTAACATAGACATATGGAAGACCAGATGAACCATATTCATTCCACTAAGCAATTCCAACTCATAGAAAAGCTTACCAATCCTCCTCAACACCCTATAAGGACCCACAAATATTGGACTAAATTTACCCTTTTTACGAAAATGTACTACACCCTTCATGGTTGAAGCCTTCAAATAGACCCAATCATCAACTTTAAATGTAAGATCCCTTCTCCTCACATCGGCATAGGAATTTTGCCTACTTTGGGCTATTCTCAACCTCTCTTTTATCAACCTCACCTTCTCTAAGGCCTCTACAACCAAACTCGGACCCAATAAAGCCATCTCCCCCACATCAAACCACCCAGCTGGGGATCTACAACGCCTACCATAAAATGCCTCAAAAGGAGCCATACCAATGCTTACCTGGTAGCTATTATTATAAGCAGGCTCAATTAGTGGAAGATGATCATTCCAACTACCCTTAAACTCCAAAACACAAGCTCTAAGCATATCTGCAAGAGCTTGGATAGTTCTCTTTGCTTGGCCATTTGTTTGAGGGTGAAAGGTCGTTCTAAGCTTAACCTTGGTACCAAGACCTCTTTGGAAAGACCTCCAAAAGGGGAAAGTGAATTGAGAACCACGATCCAAAATAATAGACAAAGGCACCCCATGAAATCTAACCAACTCATAGATGTACAGTCTAGCATAATCTTTGGCACCATAAGTAGTCTTAATCGGTAGGAAATGAGCCGACTTTGTTATTTTATCAACCATAACCCATATAGAATAAAAACCCTTTCTAGTCTTAGGCCACCTAACCACAAAATCCTTGTTGATTTCCTCCCACTTCCAAGTAGGAATCTCTATATCTTGGGTTAGGCCATCCGGCCTTTGATGCTCAGCTTTTACTTATTGAGAATCATGGCAACCAAGTATAAACTTAACAATGTCCCTCATCATACCATCCAAAACACTTCCCCCAAATCCCTATACTTCTTTGTAGAATCGGGTGAATAGAATAGGAAGAATTATGAGCATCATCTAAAACTAACCTCCTCAAGTCATCAATATTAGGCACACACAATCTGCCTTGGTACCTAAGGGCACCATCTCCCGCTTGGGAGAAAACTCCACCCTACCATCTCTCACCAAGGTCTTCAACTCTAACAAGGCGAGGTCAAGATCTTGCTTTGCCTTCACCTCATCAACCAATGAAGATTTAGAACCATAAACCACCACTACACCACCATTGTCGACCTCTTCCAACCTAACCCCAATCTCGCCAACCGATGGACCTCCCTAGCCACCTCCTTGCCACCATCTTCAACATGAGCTAGGCTACCCATGGAGACCCTACTCAAAGCATCGGCCATAACATTAGCGTTACCGGGATGATAATACACACTCATATCATAATCCTTAAGGAGCTCTAACCTCTTTCCTTGTCTCAAGTTAAGATTTGAGTGAACACATATCTGAGATTTTTATGATCGGTGAATGCATCAACATGCATAATGACGCCAAATTTTCAAAGTAAATACTACAACAGTCAATTCAAGATCATGTGTAGGATAATTCTTTTCATGCACCTTATGTTGTCTAGAAGCATAGGCTATCACCTTACCATTTTGCATCAAGAAACAACCCAAACCAATTCTTGAGGTATCACAATACACAACAAACCCTTCCAACTTTCCGGTAGAGACAAGATAGGAGCGGACACAAGCTTATCCTTCAAGGTTTGGAAGATTTTTTCACACTCATTGGTCCACACAAATTTAGCCTTCTTTTGGGTCAACTTAGTCATAGGTGAAGCAGTAGAAGAGAACCTATTCACAAACCTCCGGTAATAACCTGCTAAGCACAAGAAGCTTCTAATATGCGATAGGGTCAAAGGTCTAGGTCAATTTTTAATCACCCCCGTGTTCTTAGGATCCTCCTTAATTCTATCCCCTGACACCACATGACCTATAAAGGCAACCTCTTGCAACCAAAACTCACATTTCTCATATTTGGCATACAACTTATCTTCCCTCAATCTTTTTAGCACCACCCTCAAGTGACTCACATGCTCATCTTCACTATGGGAATAAACCAAAATATCATCAATGATGATCACCAAAAACAAATCAAGGTAGGGTTTAATGACCCTATTCATACCATCCATGAAGATAGGGGTGTGTTAGTCAAATCAAAGGACATAACCACAAACTCATAATGCCCGTATCAAGTACGGAAGGTCGTCTTGGGAATGTCACACTCCCTCACTTTCACTTGGTTATACCCAGACTGAAGATTAATCTTAGAGAAGTGACTAGCCCCTTGATGCTGGTCAAAGAGATCATCAATCCTTGGTAAAGTGTACTTATTCTTGATTGTGACTTTATTAAGTTGCTGGTAATCAATATACATTCTAAGAGAACCATCCTTTTTCTTCACAAACAACATCGGTGCACCCCAAGGTGATTGGCTGGGCCTAACCCTTCTCCAAAAGTCCCTTAGTTGCTCTTTCAATTCCTTCAACTCCTCCAGGGCCATATGGTAAAGGGAAATATAAATGGGTTGAGTATCGGAAGGAGGTCCATGTCAAAATATATTTCTCTTTTGGGAGGAATACAAGGAAGCTTATTAGGAAAGACATCAAGGAACTCATTCACCACTGGGACAGACTCTATAGGAAGGACTTTAGATTCAACATCCCTAACCCTCACAAGATGATAGAGACACCACTTAGAATCAACTTATGGACTTTAATGCAAGAAATGAATCTACCTTTGACCACCATATCATGACTCTCACACTCGAGGATGGGTTCATTAGGTAATTAGAATTTGACCCTACGGGTTCTACAATCAATAGAAGTATAATATGTATGCAACCAATCCATCCCAAGAATGACATCAAAGTCCACCATATCCAACTCAACAATATTACAAGGCAATATTTTATGCAAAATACAAATGGGACAATTTCTACAAACTCTTCTAGCAACAATAGATGCACTGAAGGGAGTAGACACCTCATATAGCTCACATAACAATTCGAGTTAAACATGAAACTTTTTGGCCACAAAGAGGGTAACAAAAGAAAGAGTGGCACCTAGGTCTATCAATGCATACACATCAAAATTAAAGACTTTTATTATACCGGTGACAACATTAGGTACCTCATCTACCCCTTGTCTCCCTTGAAGAGCATATAACTGATTATTCCTCGGAGCACCACCTTGTTGGCCACCTCTGCCCCTAGGAACCACATTTACACCTTGTGGACGAATGTCTCTACCCTTGTTCCAATTACCAGGGTAATCCATCATATTATGACCCACTTCTCCACAACCATAACAAGCATTAGTATCCGTCAAGCATGGGCCACTATGGCCCTTACCACACTTTGGACATGTAGCACTAGGCACTACCCCACCATCACCTTGGACCCTTGGGTTGTCATTGGCAAACCTTCTATTCGGGGAATTGGAAGATCCTTGGCCGTGATGAAACCGGTCACCCTTGAGACTTTGGAACTTACCCTTAAAACGGGCCCTCTTGGCTTCACCACTCCTCCTTTTTATAAGCTTCTCCCTTCTATTTGCTCGGCATATGTCATTAGACGGGAAAAATCTGTGTCACTTATCAACTTGGCGACACAACACTCCTCATTAACCAAGTCAGATACCCCTATCACAAACTTGTTCATTGTAGACCTTGGGTCGGTTACCAATTGTGGAGCATATTTGGAGAGTTAGTTGTACTTGAGGGAATACTCCCTTAGACTCATGGATCCTTGCTTTAGATTCATAAACTCCATCATCTTGGCCTCCCTAAGCTCAAGAGGGAAGAACAGGTTGAGATATACCTCGTTAAGCTCTTCCCACCGAATGACATTGTTGTTCCCCTTCTACACTTTCCATTGGGTAAACCATATTTGAGCCACCCCCTTGAGTTGGTATGCTGCCAAATCCTCCTTCTCCTCCAATCTAATCTCCATAATAGACAACACCTTGTACACCTCATTAATAAATTCTTGAGGGTCCTCATCCACTTTAGACCCATGGAACTCCGATGGGTTCATTCTAGTTAAGTCTCTCACCCTTGAAGCTGGTGTATAAGCGTGAGAGGCTTGGACCCTTTGGTTGATTTGATTAGTCATGGCATGGGCTAGCATGGTGATAGCATCCCGGAACTCTTCATGAGCCAGTTGTTCTTTCGGTGTGCGAGCTCTTCTTCCTCTTGCAATTGGCATGATCTAAAATAGCAAGGAACATTCGTTAGGGGAAAACCTTACCTTAACTTCTACAGCATGACATATATCAAGAAGAAGGGAACTATTTCCTAAAACACCTTATATCCTCTTGCTCATAATCGTGGTGCACTTCACGGCCATTAACAACACTCTAATCGATGTGGTGTGTTAGACGCCGAGGACCATTAATAACCTAGTGGTCAGATACCATCTTTATCACAACCCAAGCCTAGCACCTAGATGTGACACAACGAATGAGGAACCCAAAGGGACCCCAAAAAAGCCTCTTAGCATATTATTACACATCCTTGGTCGCGGAAGCAAGTAAACAACAACAAGAGAGCATAAAAGCAAGGGTAACGGACTAAGGGGAAGTCTTTCATAGTATAAAATAATCAAGAGGCAAGAGAAGTCATAGTTTAAAGCATAATTACATTACTTGTCCAACAATACCTCTAAACTTAGGATTGAGCAGGGGCCGAGTCAATTTTCTGGGCTCACCGTCATAGTCAAAAGCATATAACAAATGAAAGAGAGTCTTCGTAGAAATAAGATCAAAATATATCATTCTCGGAGTTTAGGACTCACCAAACTTGCTTCGAAGACAGTACTAGCCACATGGAGGAGGAAGATGATTAAATGGAGCTCCTGTTCCTACATGGTAACATCATATAGGCATAGAGTATGTCTTAGTACATTTGAATGTACTACATATGTAGGATACAATGCAACAGGAGATAAGCAACATAATCAAAATGCATAATTAGGAAATGAATGAGCATAATAGCAATATGGCATGCACGATTAATGGTTGAAGTAAATAATGCTTATATAGAACATATTACATGTGTAGGAAGAGACCATCATTATAGACCAAGAAAATTATTAATCGGAATCCAAGGCCTACCACCCTATTAGGTGGCGATTGATGTAAATATCCCCATCATGGTAGTATGGGCCTTCCACACCCCCTACGAGGCGATTGAGGTACATACCCCCAACATGGTAGCAAGGGCCTACCACCCCCCGAGCAAGGCGATTGAGGTACACATCCCCCAACATGGTAGTCCAGGCCTACCACCCTTGAGTGAGGCGATTGAGGTACATACCCCTAACATGGTAGTTCGGGCCTACCACCCACCGAATAAGGTGTGGTCAACTTGCAACACTATACATACTTTTCATGAAAATAACTCATATATACATTCCTTTCATCATCATAAAATCACTCAACTCATATTGGTAGTTCGGACGTACCACCCCCGAACAAGGCGTTGTCAACTTGCAACACTATACATACTTTTGATGAAAACAACTCATATATACATTCCTTTCATCATCATAAAGTCACACAACTCATATACCATGCATTAGACTTTTAATAACTCAAGAATCCATAATCGGACATTTTATCAAACACTTAGCGGGTGCGTAATGCTAGTACAAAAATATGCAGTTCAAGAGTGAAATCATCTGAGAAATATTCATATAAAACCACCCACCAACACTTGGTAATGCACTCATGCATGGTACAACAAAACCCTTCATCAAATCACATAATGGATCATAGATTCATTGCTTTAAACATGCTTAAACTATCAACATTTTATGAAACCCCAATATAGTTTATAATTAACTTTCATAGTAAGAGATACCCATAGATAATCTAACTTGTAAACATGCATTTTCGGTAAAAAGGAAGGCTGGGGACTATGGGTGAAAGGACCCAATTGTTGAAAGTCAGATATCTCAACTTTGGAGATTTCATTGATGAAGATTTGATTGAAAATTTGAAGCTCGAATGAAATCCTTGAGATTCGGAATGAGATTGGGACACTTGAATTTGGGTGAAATATTTGTTTAAGTGTTAGAGAGGGTTTTGGGGAATGACTTGAATTATATGGGGTTTAAAAATGACTAAGTATAGGTGCTTTTACTCATAGGAAGGTTTACGCCGAAGACCCCAAAGCCTTAGGCCAAACTAAGAAAAACTGGCAACAAAATACACTGTTCCGCGATGGTTCCGCATTTAGGAGCCAACACGAATAGATTCTAGAAATCAAATTTTGGAAAAATTTATTTTTCACTGCGAGCCCTCTAAAATTCAAGTTATACCCATTTCTCACTCAAATTTTTCCCCTGATCAAGAATATGAAGTTGAATTTTCGATATCATGCATGAAATTTGAGAAAATTGAAATAATGAATATGACCATATTCGAGGCACATTTTTGAGCACATTTAGGGGCGTTACAACCATAGACACTTTTCATGAATTCAAAACACTCTGGAAAACCCTTTATCATCATGGAGTCACTTGACTTGTAAATCATGTAAACAACTTGAGAACTATTGTCATGTAATTTCATCGAACACATTGTAGGTTCATGATACTTGTTCAAAATCATGCAATTCAAAGTTAAACACGGAGAGTAAACTCAATGAAACTTAACCCACTGATATTGTAGTAAAACCCTCATTTAGGGTGTCTTAAAATCCATCACAAAGCATATAATAGCTCATAGTTTCATAGCTCAAGTCATGCATAGTCTCAATAGACAAAACCAATTCATGAAATAAGCTTGTTATATATTCATGAATAATCATTCAACACCTGATAAAAACCCTAGCATAATTTATGTTCATATTTCATAATAAGAGATGCCCATAGGTAATATAACTTGAAATCATGTAATTTCTATAAAAATATAAGGTTGGGCTCCATGGGTGAAAGGACCCATAAATAAAGACCAACATAGCTTAAACCTTGAATCCCTTCAGATGGACTCGAAGGAGACTTGAAGCTTGAAATGGGTTCTAGAGTTCCAAAATTGAGCTTGAAATCCTTGAATATGTATGAGAGATTTATAAAGTCTTGGAGAAGTTCTAGAGTGGGTTTTGTGAGTTATTAAATTGAAAAATAGCTAAGTATGGGAGATTTCATGTTTAAATGGGCATGGGGCTATGACCTCAATTCCCTTGGACAAAATAAGAAATCCAAGGAAAATATTACACTGGTCCGCACCCAGGCGCGTCATGGACTGGGCGCTACATACACTGGAATTCGAAAAATTAGCAAAAATTAATTTTCACTTCGAGTCTTGTAAAATTCGGGTTATACCCATCTTCCACTTAATTTTTCCCCTTGATCAAGAATATGAAGTCGGATTTTTGAAATCACGCACATAGTTTGAGATATATGGAAATCATGATTTTGGGGCATTCTGAAGCACATGAGAGGCGTTTCAATATCTCTCCCTTGGGAACATTAGTCCCCGAATATCAAAGATACATTCGTAAGAGAAGTAAACATGAAGATTTCAACTCAACATGAATGCAACAAATGCACTTAAACATCATTTTTCAAAAAGCCTCAACATAAGTATCAAAAATCACCATAAACTTGTTACCATGAACATGAATGCATGTAAAATGACATGAGGGATAAAACTTAAAACTTGAAATCATAGATGGGACTTAAGTTATTACCTTCGGCTTGGGTAGAGTGAAAGAGATATGGGTATCACTTTTTCATGTCTGGCTCGGCTTCCCATGTGACACTTTCAACTTGTTTGTTCCTCCAAAAGGACCTTGACGGATGCTACATCTTTGTTTCTCAACCTCTCTATTTGCCTATCCACTATCTCTATCGAGACTTCCTCAGAAGTCAAATTATCTTCCACAACATCCACAACCTATAAAGGGACTATAGCACTTGGGTCACCCACAAACTTCCTCAATATAGATACATGGAAGACCGGATGAACCATATTCATCTCCATAGGAAACTACAATTCATATGCAACCTTACCAACCCTCCTCAAAATTTAATAAGGTCCCACAAACCTTGGTATCAATTTCCCTTTCTTGCCAAATCGGAGCACATCTTTCGTTGGTGAGACCTTCATGTAAACGTAATCATCATCATTAAACTCAAGGTTTCTTCTCCTCCCATCAGAATAGGACTTTCGTCTACTTTGGGCCATCTTCAACTTCTCCCTTATCAACCTCACCTTCTCCAAGGCTTTCATAACCAAATTTGGGCCTAACAAAACCATCTTCCCCACATCAAACCACCCAACCAGGGACCTACAACGCCTACCATATAAAGCTTCAAAGGGAGCCATACCAATGCTAAAGTGGTAGCTATTGTTGTAGGCAAACTCAATAAATGGAAGATGTTCATCCCAACCACCTTTAAACCCCAAAACACAAGCCCTAAGCATATCCTCAAGAGTTTGGATAGTTCTCTTGGCTTGGCCATCCGTTTGAGGATGAAAAGCCGTACTAATCTTGATCTTGGTACCAAGACCCTTTTGTAAGGATCTCCAAAAATGAGAAGTGAATTGAACACCACGATTCAAAATGATAGACAAGGGTACCCCATGCAATTTGATCAACTCATGAATATACAACTTGTCTTAATCTTAGGCACAATAGGTGGTCTTGACTAGTATAAAGTGAGCTAACTTTGTCATCCTATCAACCATATCCCAAATAGAATCAAAGTGTCTCCTAGTCTTAGGCAACCCAACCAGAAAATCCATGTTGACTTCTTCCCACTTTCAAGTAGGAATTTTTATGTCTTGGGCTAGGCCACGCGACCTTTGATGTTCGGCTTTTACTTGTTGACAATTGTGACAATAGGCTACAAACTTTGCACTGTCTCTCTTTATACACCCCACTAATACACTTCCCTTAAGTCTATATATATCTTTGTGTAACCGGGGTGAATAGAATAAGATGAATTATGGGCCTCCTTGAAAATCGACTCTTTCAAGTCATCAATATAAGGTAGACATAACCTACCTTGGTACCTAAGGGCACCATCTCCCACTTGGGAGAAAACCTCCACTTTACCATCCCTCACCAATGCCTTCAACTGTAGCAAGGTGGGGTCAAGGTCTTGTTTGACTTGACTTCCTCAATCAAAGAAGATCTGGAACTACAAAAAACCACTAACCACCATTTTCAACTTCATTCAACCTAACCCCCAACCTAGCCAATCAGGAACTTCTCTAGCCACCTCTTTGCCACCAACATAAATATGAGCTAGGCTACCCTTAGACACTCTTCTAAGAGCATCGCCCATAATATTGGCTTTGCCGGGATGATATTGTAAACTCATGTCATAATCTTTTAGGAGCTCTAACCACCTTCTTTGTCTTAAGTTAAGATACTTTTGTTTAAAACATATTGGAGACTCTTGTGGTTGGTAAACACATCAACATGAACCCCATACAAATAGTGACACCAAATTTTCAAAGCAAACACCATGGCCGCCAATTCAAGATCATGGATGGGATAATTTTACTAATGCACCTTAAGTTGCCTAGAGACATATGTTATCACCTTTCCATTTTGCATAAAAACACACTGCAAACCAATTCTTGAGGCATCCTAAAAAACTAAAAACACTTCTGGTAGAGCCAATATAGGAGCGGAGATAAGCTTGTCTTTCAAAGTTTAGAAATTCTTTTAAGAATTATCGGTCCAAACAAATTTTTCCTTCTTTTGGGTCAACTTTGTCATAGGGGAAGCAATACACGAATAACCATTCATAAACCTCTGATAGTAACTTGCGAAACCCGAGAAGCTCCTAATATCAGATGGAGTCAAGAGTCTAGGCCAATTCTTTATCACCTCCGTCTTCTTAGGATCCACCTTAATGCCATCACCTGACACCACATGCCCTAGAAAAGCAACCTCTTGCAATCAAAATTCACACTTCTCATATTTAGCAAACAACCTCTCATCCCTCAGGATTTGGAATACCATGCCTAAGTGATTCATATGCTCCCCTTCACTCCGGGAATAAATCAATATATCATCAACAAATGCTACCACAAACATATCAAGGTAGGGTTTAAGACCCTATTCATGAGATCCATAAATATAACCGGTGCATTAGTCAACCCAAATGACATAAACACAAATTCAAAATACCCATACCTAGTCTGAAAATCATTTTGGGAATATCACACTCTTTCACTCTCACTTCGTGGTATCTAGATCGTGGATCAATCTTAGAAAAGTGACTAGCCCCTTGTAGTTGATCAAAAAGGTCATCAAGCCTTGGTAGATGACATTTCTTCTTTATGGTAACCTTATAAAGTTACCAGAAATCAATGCACATTCTAAGAGAACCATCGTCTTTCTTTACAAACAACACCGGTGCACCCCAAGGTAACTTGCTAGGCCTTATGAAACCCTTCTCCAATAAACCGCTCAATTGATCCTTCAACTCCATCGGGGTCATACGGTAAGGGGGAATGGAAATGGGTTATGTATCGTTATGGAGGTCTATACCAAAGTCTATTTCCCTTTTCGGGAGGAACACCGAAAAGTTCATCAGGAAAGATATCAAAAAACTCGTTGACCACCAGAACTGACTCAAAAAAAAGGACTTCAGGCTCAATATCCCTAACCCTCACAAGATGGTATAAGCAACCCTTAGAAATCAATTTTTGGGCTTGTAGACAAAAAATGAATCTACATTGACCACCATATTACAACTTTCCCACTCAAGTACGGGTTCTAGGGGATTGGAATCTCACTTTATGGGTCCTACAATAAATGGAAGTATGATATGCATGTAACTGCTCCATCCCCAGAATAATATCAAAATCCACCATGTCAAGTTCAACAAATTCACAAGGTAAGACTTTATACAACACGGACACGGGATAATCTCTATAGACTCTTTTAGTAAGAGCAAACTCACCAATGGGGGTAGACACCTCATAAGGTTCGCGCATTAACTCGGGACATGCATGAAGCTTATTGGCAACAAAAGGAGTAATGAAAGAAAGAGTGGCACCCGGATCTATCAACGCATACACATCATAATAAAAAACCTATAACATACCAATAACGACATCGGGCACCTCATCCACTCTTTTCCTTCCTTGGAGAGCATATAACTTATTTTGCTTAAAGCACCTCCTTGTTGGCCTCCTTTTGCCCTTTGACTCGCATTACTAACTTGTCCTTGAGCCCTTGTTTTGAGCATGAGGACAATGAACAACCTTGTGACCCATTTGACCACAACCAAAGAAAGCATTAGAATTCTTCAAACATGGACAACCATGGTTTCTCCCACACTTTTGGCATTTAGGATGGGTCATCCCACCATTGCCACCTTGGAATCTTGGGTTGGGCACCCCTTCATTACCAAATCTCTTGTTAGGAGCATTGGAGGACCCTTGGCCTTGGAACTTGTGACCTTGAGGAAACCGCCCATCCTTAGAACCTTGGAAACCACCTTCAAAACAAGCCCTCTTGGACTCCCCACTTCTTCTCTTTCTAAGATTTTCCCCCCAAGTTGTTCAGCTTATGTCATGAGCTGAGACAAATCCATATCACTCACTAGAATGGCAGGACGACACTCTTCATTAACCAAGTCGGACACTCGTGACACAAATTTGTTTATTTAGCTCTAGGGTCGACAACCAAATGTGGAGCATACTTGGAAAGCTTGTTGAACTTGAGGGAATACTCCCTTACACTCATGGAAACTTGCTTGAGGTTTATAAAATCAATAATCTTAGCCTCTCTTAACTCGATAGGGAAGAACTGATTGAGGAAGGCAGCTTTGAACTCCTCCTAAGGAATCACATCATTAGCTTTCCTCTCCAACCTCCATTGAGTAAAACAAATTCGGGACACACCTTTGAGTTGGTAGGCCATTAATTTTCCACCCGAATTAACTCCTATGATAGATAGTAGCTTATACACTTCATCGATGAACTCTTGAGGATCTTCCTCCACCTTGGACCCATGAAACTCTGGAGGGTTCATTCTGCTGAAATCCCTCTCCTTTGAGGCTGGAGTAGGAGCATGAAGGGCTTCGGCCCCTTGGTTCAATTGGTTAGTCATAGAACAGGTCAATATTGTGACGGCATCCTGGAACTCACCATGGGCTACCCCACTATTTTGAGGAGTTTGAGTAGCAGGAGGGGCCGGTTGCTACTCGGGAGTATGGGCTCCCCTTAGTATTCATCTTGGTATCAAAATAATCTAAAAGAACAAAGAGCATTCGTTAGGGGGAAAGCCTTGTATTTACATCTAAAGCACGACATAGATCATGAAGAAGTGAAACATTTCCTAAAATGCCTCATAGTCTCCTATTCATAGTTGTGGCACACTTTACAACCATGAATAAGACTCCAAGCAACACGGTGTGTTGAATTTTCAAGGACTATTAACAACCTAGTACTCTTATAAGAAGCTTGTCATGACCCAAGCCTAGGAAATAGATGTGACACGATGAATGAGAAGTCCGAAGACAACCCAAACAAGGCTATTGATTGTAACATGCACATATCCTTGGTTGTGGAAGAAAAATTAAGTAATAATAAGTCAATTACTAAAAAGGGGAAAGCAGGACTAAAGAAAGTCTTTGATAATCATAAAATCATGAAAAGAGTCAAGCTCATAGCATATACAACATAACAACACCCTAACATAGAATTGAGGGGGGGGTCAAGATACTTCCTAGGCTCACTATCATGATAACAAGTGTTCAACATAAAAAACAAGTCTCACAATAGCATAAAATATAGTAGTTATTGTCCTCGGAGTTGAAGACTCACCAAAAGCTTTCTTAGAGAATCGAACTAGCCACGTGGAGGAGGATGATCAAAAGGGGCTTTAGTCGCTACATGGTAATATCATGCCGGCATAGAGTATGAGTTAGTACGTTTGAATGTAGTAAGTATGCGGGGTGCAATGCAACAGAGACATAAGCCAATATAATCAAAATGTCCAATCATAATCAATAGATATATAATCTCAATACGACATGTATGATCAATACTTGTAATAAAACATGTAAAACATTTAACTTACATAATATATGATACATATATGGGAAGATACCTCAATCGACATGGACCAAGAAGCTACAACTTGTACTCCAAGGCATGAAACCCCCTCGGTTCAGGTGACTGGGCTTGACACCCGCCGACGAAGTGTGGTCTACTTGCCAAGGAAAACCAAACATGATAACATGAACTAGATGGATCCACTAGTATAGAAAGGGTAATATTCACAATCCTATGGTGGCACATAGTTTAGAGACTAAAGACTTTATATAAGGACCCCTTGCGTCTAGCTCCCATCTTAAGCCTCCATTAGTGCTAAGTCAAATCCCACGGAATACTTGAAATAATTATACTTTAATAATATCATGAGTAACTTGTAAAATACATGATTGGAATGCCCCAAAAATGTGCTGCAAAATGCCTATAATGGTAATTTCCATATATCTCAAAATTCGTACATGATATCAAAAAATCGACTTCATATTCTCGATCAGGGGGAAAAATTGAGTGGAAATGAGTATAATTCGGATTCTAGATGACTTATAGCGAAAAATAATTTTCACTAATTTTTAATTTTCAGAGAGCATCTGCGTGCTAGCCGCGACGTGCTAGGGGCATGAAACAATATATTTTCTCCTTCGCATTTGGTTCGAGTCACGGAATGGATGCAGACCAGTATATTTATTTTCTCATTTTCCCTGTTTCAACCAAAGGTATTGGGGTCATAGCCCCATGCCCACTTAAATGTGAAATAACCTATACTTAGCCTCTCTTAAACCCCTCTAAGACCCGATCAGTTCTCTCATTCAAATCTAAGGATATCAAGCTCAACTTTGGAACTCAAGGTTTCATTTCAAGCTCTAAGACTACTTCTAGTTCACCTCAAAGAATTCAAGGCTTAAGTTATGTAAGTTTGATCCATCAAGTCCTTTCACCCATGGAGCCCAACCTTCCCTTTTTATAAAAATTGCATGTTTTCAATTGCAATACCTATGAGTATCTTTTATTATGAATTATGAGCATAAATTATATTGGGATTTTATGAAATATTGATTGATTATGCATGACTATCTATTTCAATTTTATATGATGATTTGATTATATCTATTGGGACTATGCATGTTTTGAGCTATGAAGCTTTGCTTTATCATGAGCTTTTGTAATGGATTTCAAGGTACCCTACATGAAGGTTTTACTACATGTTGGTGGGTTGATTTCATTAAGTTTACTCATATTATTTCACTCTTTAATTGCATGATTTTGAACAAGCATCATGAAGCTACCAACTGTTTGATAAACTGACATGACAAGAATTCTCAAGTTATTGATGATCTATTACATGATTTAAAAGTTTCATGATAATTAAGGGATTTCAAATATGTACTGAATTAATAAAAAGTACCTGTAATTTTACAAGTATCAAGTTAAGTCCTATTTCAAGATTTTTGCCTCTTGTGAGCCATTAATGTAAAAATAAAGGTTCATGTATGATTATAATCTTCTCTCATTTTCAAGTTAGTCTCACTACTAGAGGTTAATCATGTTTCAAGAGCTACTCATGTCATGTTTCCATGTTTCTTACAAGTTATACAAGTTATGATTATTTCAAGTATTCTGTGTATTTGACTTAGCACCGATAGTGGCTTAAGATGGGGGCTTGACTCAAGGGGTCCTTATATTAAGTCCGTCATCTCTAAATTATGTGCCAGTAGAGGATTATGATTATTACCTTGCTATACTACTGGATCCATCTAGTTCATATTATCATGTTTGGTTTGCCTTGGTAAGTAGACCACACTTCGCTGGAGGGTGCTATGCCTTGGTCACCAGATTCGATGGGATGTCAGGCCACAGAGTTCAAGTTGTAGCTACTTGGTTTATGTCAGTTGAGGTCACTTCCCATATGCATATGATATATATATATATATATATATATATTGTGCAAGACGAATGATTTACAAGCATGTTGTATTATGAACATCGATCATGCATGCCATATTGAAATTATATATTCATTGTAATGATTATGCATTTTGGCTATATTGGTTTATGTTTGGATACATTATACCCCGCATACTTAGTATATTCAAATGTAGTAAAGCATACTCTACGCCTACATGATATTATCATATAGGGATCGGAGCACATTTTGATCATCCTCTTTTATCATGCCCTTATAGGTCCCCTTTTTTGTCCCCCAAATGACATCATTTAGGAATAAAATTTTAAGAAATGAACAAAATGCCTTTCAATTAAAATGTAGAAGCCATCTACAAAACCTCGACTATGGGCTGTAGATGGTTTTATGGGCCGTAGACCTTTCGTCTGATGGCTCACCTGAGAACCTTAAAATGTGTCCTTTTCTAAATTGGGTATCATGGCTAGCAAGATGGGACATACTATTTTCTATTGGCCATGGATGGACTCATAGAGTTCTTCCATGCTCGGCTAAATTTTTATCTTGTATTTGGGTCCCTATTATGAGACCGTATATAAGCCATATAGTATTTTATGTGCTATTTGGTAAGTCATTGATCAACTTCCTGAAAACTTCAAATATCCTCATGGTCATAAAGCCACTCACGAACCACTCTACGAGCTATAGGAAATTCCATGGACCATAGATAGTCTCGTGAACCAGGTCCCTAATAACTTTTAGGCTAATTTTTCTACATTCAGGGCTCTTAAACAACTGGTCGTTACATCAGCCCTAGCCCAACATGTTCATCATGGTGTTTATTGATGACGTCCTTATCTACTCCCAAGGTGAGCAAGAGCTTATGAAACACTTAAGGGTAGTATTGCAAATCTTGAGGGAGCAGAAGTGTTATGCAAAGTTTGACAAATACAAGATTTGGCTAGATGAGGTTGCCTTCCTTGGACATATGGTATCTAGTGAGTGCATCAAGGTTGATCCTAAGAAGACTAAAATAGTGTAAAGCTAGCTATAACGAACCCAAAAAGTGCCAAAAATATGCCTTGGAAGTGCCCGGAGTCATAATTTCCATATATCTCAAAATCCCTGCGCGATATCAAAAATCCAACTTCATATTCATGTTTAGAGGGTCATTTTGAGTGGAAAATGGTTTTAACCTCATTTTAAGAGTAAATGATTAGCAATTTCATTTTTTCAAGTGACGGTTTCCAATGAGCTTTTCGCACCCTTGGCGCGACGCACCAAGGACGCACAGTAGTGTTAATTTTTGCCCAGTTTTGACTTCGGTCCAAGACTTTTAAGTCTTGGGCCTAAGTATTCCCAAATGTGAAAATACCTTTACTCAGCCATTTTCACCCTTATATCATTCAAAACATTCCCCAATACTCATTCAAACACTTAGCCAAATATTTTACTCCTAAACTCAAGTCTCAAAATCTTTTTCAGATCTTAAGGATTGTACTCGAGCTTTATGTCTTCATCTCCAATCTTCATCAAGTTCATCCCCAAAACTATGGTATGTGGGTTTCTTTCATGGGTTCCATTCACCTATGATACCCAAGCTTCCTTTTACTTAAATTTTCATGATTTAAAGATGCTTTACTCATGGGTCTTATTTATTATGAAAATCACTACATATTATATTGAAGTTTATGAAATTGTGACTGTTTTGCTATGTTTTGAGCTATGAAACCAAGCTCTATTATAAGATTTGATGAAGGGTTTTGATGTATATTGCTTGAGGGTGTTACCACGTGTCTATTAATGGTTTTATATTGGATTGTATTAGCATGATAACACTCTTGAATTGTATGGTTTTACACTAGAACTAAACACCCTTTAGTGTTTGATAAAATATCCAATTATGGTTTCTTGAGGAATTGAAGGTCCAATGCATGGCTTATGAGTTGAATGACTATATGATGATTATAGGATGATGAAATGATAATGAAATGAATGTACGTATATGAGGAATATATGATGATGAAGTAAGTGTATGTATATGGTATTCTCTATATAGTGTTGGAATGTGATCATGCCCTACTCGGGGTTGTACGTTGGGTAACCTTGTCAAGAGGTTCGTACCTTGATAACCTATTGGGTGATTTGTACTTTGGTACCATGGGTGGTAAGGTATGACTATCCATCAACCTTATTGAGGGATTGTACCCATCAACATATCGGGAGGTTTGTACTCCGACACCACGGGTGGTAGGGTGTGACAATCCACCAACCTATCAGGGGGTTTGTACCCCAGTACCATGGGTGGTAGGGTGTGATGATCCACTAACCTATTGATTCTGTTTGTACCTTAATCACCAAGGTGGTGGGGTGTGATGATCCACCAATAGTTTAATGGTCTCTTTTTACATATATGTTATGTTCTATAAAAGTATGTTTTCCTTCAAGTATCATTCATACATATGATATTGTTAGTATGCTATTCATTGCTTATGATTATGCATTTTGCTTATGTTGCCTATCTCTTATTGCATTACATCCTACATACTTAGCACATTCAAATATACTAACACATAATCTATGCCTATGTGATGTCATCATGTAGGAATTGGAGCACCGCTTGATCATTCTCCTCCTTCATGTGGCTAGTTTGGTTGTCCTACAAGGTTGTTGGTGAGTCCTCTATTTTGGGGACGTTATTTGTGATCTATTTCTATGTATTAAGACTATCTTTCTTTTGGTTATGTACTGACTATGAGGGTGATCCCGGTTGCTTGTCTTTGCCTCCGCTCTTATCTATATTCTAGAGGTGTTGTTGGGCATAGTGTGTATCTATGTTATGAGTCTTGACTCTCTTATTTCTTGATGTTATGATATGAAAGTTTATCCTTAGTCCCAATTCCCTTGTTTATGCTTATTTCTCATTGATATTTTAATTGCTTCCGTGACCAAGGATGTGTAATGATATGTTATTAGGCTTGTTTGGGGTTCCTTCTGGTTCCTCATTCACCGATTACGTCTAGGCCATAGGCTTGATTCGTGACACTGGCCAAGGCCATTGACTTCTACTGACATAAGGAGTTTCATGGGCCTAATTAGCCAGTTACTATAGTGGGTTTGTGCAAGATTTCCCCACTATTTCATCCCAATTCACTAAGCCGACTCAAAAGAAAGCTAAGTTTGTATGGATGGATGAATGTGGGAGGTGTTCCAAACTTTGAAGGATCAATTGACATCAAACTAGTATTGACATTGCCAGAAGGTAATGATGGATTCTTCATGTATTGTGATGCACAGAGGATTGGGTTGGGTTGTGTGCTAATGCAAAATGGTAAAGTGATTGACTATGCTTCAAGGCAGTTGAAAGTGCATGAGAAGAATTACCCGAATTATGATCTTGAGCTTGCAATGGTGGTGTTTGCCTTAAAGATTTGGTGAAATTACTTATATGGAGTTCATGTAGACGTCTTCATGGACCAAAATAGTCTCCAATATGTGTTCACCCAAAAGGATCTCAATTTGAGGCAACAAAAGTGGTTAGAGCTACTCATGGACTATTATATGAGTGTGAAGTATCACCCAAAAAGGCCTATTTGGTAGTTGTATCTCTTAGTAGGGTTTCCATGGGTAGGGTGACTCATATTGAAGATGATGGAAAAAGGGAGTTAGAAAAAGATGTTGATAGGTTGGCCAGACTGGGAATGAAATTGAGTGAGTTCGAAAGTGGTAGTGCAATGGTTCTTCATGGGTCTATATCTTCTTTGGCTAATGAGGTCAAGGCTAAGAAAGACCTAGATTTTACCTTGATTGTGTTGAAAAACTTTTTAAAAGATGGAAATCTAGTAGTTTTCTCACATGGGGAAGATGGTGTACTCTAATATCAAGGGAGGTTGTACGTGCTCAATGATAGTGTGTTGAAAACGTTTATCATGCAAGAAGCCCATAACTCTTCATACTCCATTAATCCTAGCACTACAAGTATGTGTAGGGACTTGAGGGAGATTTATTAGTGGAATGGAATGAAGAAGGACAATGCTCAATTGTGTTGGAGTTTGCAAATTGCCAACAGGTCAAGGTTGAACACCAAAGGTTGGGTGGCCTAGCAGAAGACGTTGATATTTTGACTTGGGAGTGGGAAGAGATAAACGTGGACTTCATAGTTGGGTTGTTATAGACCAAAAATAAGTTTGGCTCCATGTTGGTGATAGTTGACCAACATGGCAAAGTTAGCTCATTTCTTACCGGTCAAGACTACATTAAGTGCCAAGGACTATGCCCACTTGTATATCCAAGAGTTGCTGAGATTTCACTGTCCATCATACTAGATCATGGAGTTCAATTCATTTCTCACTTTTGGAAGTCTTTTTTTCAAAAGGTACTTGGTATTAAGGTGAAGTTGAGTACTGCTTTTCATCTCCAAATTGATGGGCAAGTAGAAAGGACTATTCATATGTTGGAAGACATGTCGAGAGCTTGTGTGTTGGAGTTTAAGAGGAGTTGGGATGAATATTTTCCACTTATCGAGTTTGCCTACAACAATAGTTTTAATGCAAGTGTTGGGATAGAACCATTTGAGGCATTGTGTGGTAGACAATATTGATCATCCATTGGGTGGTTCAGAGCTGATAAGGTGGCATCAATAGAATAGGACATAGTGATGAATGCTATGGAGAAAATTAAAAGCATAAGGGAAAAATTGCAAACAACCCAAAGCCAACAAAAGTACTACTTCGATGTAAGAAGAAGGGAACTTGAGTTCCAAGTTGGCGACTAGGTGTACTTAAAGGTGTCTCCAATGAAAGGTGTTATTTGGTTTGGTAAGAAAGAAAATTTGAGCCCTAGGTATGTGGGTCCCTATAAGGTGGTGATAAGTGTGGGAAAAACCGCATATGAGTTGGATCTACCCAACAATTGCATTTGATTCATTCAGTCTACTATGTGTTGATGTTGAGGAAATTCATAGGTGATCCAAGCTGCATAGTTCCTTTGCATGAGGTGAACATTGAAGAGGATTTGAGTTATGAAGAAGTATCGGTTGAAATCCTAGACCAGCAAGTGAAAAAGCTAAGGAACAAGGAAGTTGCATTCGTCAAAGTGCTTTGGAAAAACCAACAAGTTAAGGGTAGTATATAGGAAATGAAAGCAGATTTGATGAAATGTTATCCACATCTATTCCATTCTACTTAAGCCTAAGGTATTAAGAAATTCTTCTTATAACCTCCAATTCCTTGCATTTTAGGTTTTCATGATGTATGCATTTATTTTGATGTTTATGGACTGTTTTGAGACATGTTTTAAGTATGGAAATTGATTTTTTCGAGGAATGATGTTTAGCTTAAATTTTTGTATACACACTGGGTTGTTAGTTGGTAGTTTACTCCTCATAACCTACATTTAAGTACATTAAGGGAGGAGGTGTACCCAAGGGGGAGATATTATAATGACCCTAAATTTAGGAGCCTTGAGTGCAGAAAAGTTAGCTTGAAAAATGACTTGAAGTCTGGTTCATGAGGGCAACTTACAACCTGTAGGTGTACTTACAGCCCGTCGGATTGGTCCTTAAACATGAGATTCAGGAAGGGGAAATGTTTTCAAGTTTGGGGTAACCCATGGACCAAGTGATAGCCTATAGGATTTATTATGTTCCATAGCTAGGGTGTGAGCAAGACTATCAGACATTCAAGAAATGTAGAGTTTGCTAGAAGCTGACCTATATGTTACCGAATGGCTCGTGAAACAAGATATAACCTAGAGGGTGGTTCGTGGAATTAGACCTATAAAAGTAGGAAAAAATGACATGTGTGGAAAGACTTTACGAGTCCAACCACGGCCTACAGATGGTTACACAGCTCGTAACAAATGTTCATGTTTTGGGTCCAACAAAGTCAATTTTTAGGAATTTCAGATGTTTTACCATATGAAAGGGACCTATAACCCATAGATTTACTTATGGCCCCTAAGCAGGGTTTTGTAGGCTGAATCTGATAGTTTTAGTGAGGTACAGTTTTGTTATTTTCATCAATCCTATTCCTAAACTACATCATTTTTGGAATGAAAAAGGGTCCTAAATCATCCTTAAAGCCCTAAGACCCTACTCATTCCTTCATTCTTTCAATTCCTAAAATTCTCTATGGAAAAAGCTCTAAAGAACAATTTAGGGTAAATGCTAGGGTTCTAAGGTTTCTTTTTCAAATCTTCAAGTTCATTTCCCCCAAATTTCTTCGAGGTATTCTAGTTGATTTATGAGTACCCTTCTACCAATAAAGTTCATTTTAAGTGTTTTACCTTTTCTTTAAGTTTCTTAAGTTAATATGCATGCTTATGATGATTTTATGATATTTATATTATTAAATGCTACATATGATATGCATGTTTGGACTATTGATGATGACCCCATGATGGCTCCGATGTCAATAAAGATTGGGCATGTTTTATGGTCCTTAAAAAGAGAAATTTTCTTATAACTTATGCGATTTATGGTTGTTTCATTTAAAAAGTCTAGTCCACCAAGTTTTCAAGTAAAGATTTATGATATATGGTGATGATTAGGGAATTAAAGTTAAGTTTTAAGTAATGATTTGTCATAATATAAGCATGTTGATAATTGCCCTAAAAGATATTTTAGAGAGGCCCCCAAGATGAAAGGACAATTCTCACTTGGTGGTTCCTAATGTTTGAGCTACTCTTATGATTTTCATTTTTGGTTCTAAGATATAATTTAAAGAATTTCATAGGGTCACATAGCACCAAGTGAAATTGAGGTTGGATTTCATCCTGTTAGTTGAGGCATGACCTATTAAAGTTAAATCTCAATATCCCTAATTATGTGCCACTATAGGAGCCCTTGTAGACTAGGCTAGTGGATCCATGTAGGCTATTTATGTTATTATGATACATGCAAAATTGACGAAGTTCCACCTGACATGTGGTCTCCCCATGTAACGTAGGGGGTTATGATGGATTCTATGTAGTAGCTCATATGACCTTAAATGTTGGTTAAGGTCTACTCCCACAAGCTTATGATTCATGATATACTTTCACTACATGTTATTTCTCATGCATTGATTCTTATTTATATTAAGCCATATTCCTTGTGCATGCTTTATCTCACTTTATGCATCTCTTATCTTTTACATATTTATATGTTATATCTATGAATAATAGCATTACAATTTCATACATGCATTGCATTTCACACACTTATTAAATTCCAATGTACTAACATACATTTTTCTTACATGATTTAACCATATTGGGACATGTACTCCTCCACTAGCTCGTGCTAGTATTCGACGTTCAAGACTAGCTTTATTATTTATGGTGAGCCCTTAATTCAGGACTCTGTCATTTTTCATTCTATCATGTACCTTATTTTCATTTTGAGATGCTGTATTTGTAGCCCTTTTAAGGCATTTACTTTTTATGTTTCACAATTATAGATTCTTTTCTATTTGAAGGAGATCGACTGTCACCGGGCCCATCCTCGATGTACTAGTTGGTATGCTTTTGGTCAAATTGATGTTAGTTAATTTCATTGCTTTTTAATGTTGCTTCATTGCTAAAATGACCCGTACTTTCTTTCTCTTAGTTTTCTGCAAATGGTTTCCATTAAATGCCTATAATTATTGAGATGGTTTTGGTGAGGTGCGTTCGGGTATCTCATTCAGAGTGTGATGACTAGGCCCCTAGGTTGGGTCGTTACAGATCGGCTTCTTGATATCTTTATCTTTAACTTGAATGCTAAATATCTAAGATTTGGTGTTAGAGCATTTAGGTTAGTAATTAGTCTTAAATGTGAGACATTGGATGAATAACTCATCATTTGGATGGGACATCAAAGCTTGTTGAGTGCCACTTTCCAATTGCTTGTGACTAGGGTATACTAAAGTATCTTTTGATAAGTGTTTTTATTGAAAGTTTGTTTGAGAGTGAAGACATCTTTAATATGACTAGGATTTACTTCATAAGTACTTACATTCTCTCAGTTTTTGTTGGTTGAATCTGGATGCTAAACAATATAGCCATACATTCATTTTTTTATTTGAGGGATTCTATATCCTCTCAAAGTGCTGAAGATCTAGATTATGTAGTTCTATAGTTTTTCATAAGCATTGTAGATTTGATTTTATGAGTACTGCAAGAAAATTACCCTTTCAATTGTTGTTCGTAACAAACACCGTATTCACATCTTCAATTGGAGAACTTCAAATAATATGATGTTTAATGATAATCATCATAAGGGAATGCTTAGGGAGTATGGCAATCAGGTGATACCACATTAATATCTATTTTTTTGGTTAATTTTTTAATTCTCACAACACAATCGTTTTTCATTTTTGATATTTTGAATATACGTTTTAAGATATTACTTTTAATCCAGAAGAGTTATTTTCTTTTGATGTGGAAGAACTTTCTGACTCGAATTTGATTGCAATAATGTCCATCAGGAAAGTGATGAGTTGAATCAGCATATCAGTAGTCAATATTTTCAAAAGCTTATCGGAGAAGTTCTGTAGGTGTGTATATAATGTATATTAGTTAACTATATTATATGTGTTTGTTTACTGAAAAAAATTGCATTTGATTTTTGATGGGTGTGCAATGACCTAAAATAATAAGAGGTCAAGGTTGATGCGCAATTTATTGATATGAAGGTCTTTATGGATCAATGTTTCAAAATCTTGTTATGAGATAAAATTACAACATATTAATGGTTCACAAAAGGAAGAATTGGCGCACAAAAGGGATATAGGTTAATTAAAACATGATTCCTAATCATAGTATTTCTATGATGTGGCAGTTGGTAGAGTTTTATTTTGTTTTGTTTTATATATAGCTTGTTGTGTTTTTTCTGTATTCTAATGCATCACACATAATATTCTTTTTATCTTACTCATTTTATAGGCTTATTATCTCTTTTATCTTAGTAAGTGTGTATTGAATCTGTTGAAATAATTTTATAGCTGATATTTCTAATCTTGGTAATTGTCACGGTCCAAGTTAAGTGCCTAGATATGACACAACGAATGGGAACCAGAAGGAATCCCAAACAAGCCTCTTAAGCATGCATTAGCATATCCTTGGTTTCATGGAAGCATATATAAGCAATAAACACGTAGCATATAATTTCTAAGTGAAAAGGGGCTACGGATGTCACGACCCAAGCCTAGGGCCTAGACGTGACATGGTGAATATGGAACCCGAAGGAATCCCAAACAAGCCTCTTAAATTATCATTACACATCATTGGTCGTAGGAGCATATAAAAGACATAAAGAGTAAGAATAGGGACAAAAGGGCTAAGGGGAAAACTTGCATAACATCATAATCAAGAGGCAAAGAGTCAAAGATCATATCATAGATACATAACATATCCAACAAATATCTCTAATACTTAGATAAGAGCGGGGGCCAAGAATAAGCAACCAGGCTCACCCTCATAGTCAAAATTGACAATCAAGAAGAGTGTCTCAATACATAGTAAGTGAAATATAGACTAGGCCCCCGAAGTGAAGGACTTACCAACTAACATGAGTAGTATCGAACTAGCCACGTGGAAGAGGAGTATGATCAACTTGGGAACCAGTTCCTACATGGTGAAATCATGTAGGCAAGAGAATGCTTTAGTACGTTTAAATGTACTAAGTATGTAAGATGTAATGCAATAAGAGATAGGCACCATAATAAAAAATAACAATAGGCAGTAGGCATAATATAACAATATGACATGTATGATCAATGCATAAATAAAGCATGTTTAAGTAAATCATGCTTATATAGGATATCATATGCGTAAAAGAGACCAAGCTAGATTTTCAAAGTACAAATCCCTTGGTAGGTTTGTGATGATGCCACACCATCACTTAGGTGGTGAGGAACAAACCCCTCACTAGGTTGATGAGTACAAACCCCCATCTAGGTTGATGAGTACAAACCCCTATCTAGGTTGATGATGATGCCACCCCATCACCCTGGTGGTGAAGTACAAAACCCTCACTAGTTTGATGAGTACGAACTCCCATTAGGTTACCGGGGCTCTTGGTTCCCCCAAATTGGGCATGGTCAAATGCAACACTTTATATAGAATTCATCATATACATACACTCATTTCATCATCATAACATCATTCATATCATATCTTATGCTTTGGACCATCAATTTCTCAAGAAACCACATCCGGACATTTTACCAAACACTTGGAGGGTGTGTAATGCTAGTATAAAACTATGAAATATATAGATGAAATCATGAAAGAAAATTCATTGTAAAACCATTAATCAATACCTTGCAACACCCTCAAGTAACGTATATCAAAACCCCTCATTAAATCTTACAATAGATCCAAGATTTATAACTCAAAACAGTCACAACTTTACATAGCTTTAACATAGTACATAGACATGTTCATACTAGTAAATCCAATTACAAAATCAACTTTAAATCATGCAAATTGAGTAAAAATGAGATTATGACACCATGGGTGAAAGGACCCAATGGCTAAAAGCTATGTACCTTAGCTTTGAGGAAGCTCTTGATGAAGATTGAACATGGAGGCTTGAGGCTTGAGGGTTGAAGGAAATCCTTAATTCTTGATGAGGGTTTTGATAGTTGAATTTGGGAGTGAAAAATATGACTAAGTGTTTTAGAGGATATTGGGGAATTTTTACGATGATATGAGGTGAAATATGGCTAAGTATAGGTAAAAACACGTTTGGGAACACTTAGGCCCAAGTTCCAAAAGTCTTGGACTAGACAAAGAACTGGGCATGAACTACACAGGTTCGCGTCGCGGACCTGTCACAGAGAAAAACTTAACACATGCCCGGGATGGAGGCGCGTCGTGGTACCATCGTGGATAGACATTGGATAAGCAATTTTTAGAAAATTGAAATTGCTATTTGCTTGCTCTTAAATCGGGGTTAGACCCTTCTTCCTCTAATTTTAATCCCCTGAACAAGAATATGAAGTTAGATTTTTGATATTATTCACAGATTTTGAGATATATAGAATTTAAAATTCTGGGCATTTTGAGTCACATTTTCAGGCACTTTTTGGGGTCGTTTCAATTTATTTCCCTTGGAAATATTCATCGAATGTAAAAGAAACATACAAAAAAAGAGTGATTATAAATAAATCCTCCCCAACAAGAATACACCATTACATTTAAAACGCCATTTCAAAATCTCAACATAAACGTAAAATCATCACAAATTTGCCAACTTAATCATGAATGCATATGCACTGGGGCTGAAATAATAGACCTGAAATCACATAGGGGACTTGAAATTAGTACCTTAGGCTTGACTGGGGAGGAAAAGATAAGAATACTACTTTTACAAGTTTGCTTCGGCCTCCCATGTAGCACCTTCGATTTGTTGGTTCCTCCAAAGGACCTTAATGGACGACACCTCCTTGTTCCTCAATCTCTTCAATTGCCTATCTAAAATCCAAATCGGAGTCTCCTCATATGTCAAGTTATCCTCAATAACCCCCACAACATCAAGAGGCATAATAGCATTTGGATCACCCACACATTTCCTCAATATTGAGACATGAAACACCAGATGAACCAAATTCATTTCACTAGGCAACTTCAACCCATAAGCTACCTTGCCAACCCTCTTTATCACCTCATAAGGACCAACATATCTTGGAATTAACTTCCCCTTTTTACCGAAGTAGATCACACCTTTCATTGGAGAAACTTTCAAATAGACCCAATCGCCCACTTTGAATTCAAGGTCTCTTCTTATCATATCGGCATAGGAATTTTGACGACTTTGGGCTATTTGCAACCTTTCTCTAATCTTCCTAACCTTCTAAAGAGCCTCCATAACCATATCTGGTCCAAATAGAGTTACCTCTCTAACCTCAAACCAACCAATCGGTGATCTACAACGTCTCCCATAAAGGGCCTCAAAAGGAGCCATATCGATGCTAGAGTGATAGGTATTGTTGTTGGCAAACTCAATCAATGGAAGATGATCATCCCAACTACCCTTAAGCTCCAAGACACAAGACCTACGAATATCCTCAAGTGTTTGAATGGTTTTTTCGGCTTGGCTATCTGTTTGAGGGTAGAAGGGTGTACTAAGGTGAACTTTTGTACCAAGACCCCTTTGAAAAGACCTCCAAAAGTGTGAAGTAAATTGTGTACCACTATACGATATGATGGACAAAAGAATCCCATGTAATCTCATTTATTCATGGATGTACAACTTTGCATACTCTTCAGCCCTATATATGGTCTTAACCAGTAGAAAGTGGGCTAATTTCATCATCCTACCAACCACAACCCAAATGGAATCGAAACACCTTCTAGTCTTGGGTAACCCAACTACAAAATCCATATTAATCACCTCCCACCTCCAAGTAGGAATCTCTATGTCTTGGGTTAGGCCACCCGACCTTTGATGTTCAGCTTGGACTTGTTGACAACTACGGCAACCGAAGACAAATTTAGCAATGTCCCTCTTTATGCCTTCCCATCAATACACATCCCTCAAGTCTCTATACATTTTGGTGGAACCGGGGTGGATATAATAAAAAGAATTATTTGGCTTATCAAGGATTTTCTCCCTCAAACCACCAACACAACGTACACACATCATACCTTGGTACCTAAAGGCAACATCTCCCCCTTGGGAGAAAACCTTTACTTTACCCTCTTTCACCAAGACCTTCAATTCAAACAAGTAGGAATCAAAATCTTATTTTTTTTATCACCTCATCAACCAATGAAGACTTGGATCCATCATTAACAACAACACCACCATCATCATCAACCTCTCCAACCTAACCACCAATCTATCCGATTGATTCACCTCCCTAGCCATTTTCTTATCACCACTTTCAACATGAGCTAGGCTGCCCATAGAAACCCTACTCAAAGATCCGCCACAACATTTGCCTTACCCAAATGAGAGTGCACACTCATATCATAGTCTTTAAGAAGTTCTAACAATCTCCTTTGCCTCAAGTTGAGATCTTTTTTACGTAAAGACATATTGTAGGCTCTTGTAATCAGTGAACATATCAACATACAACCCATACAGTTAGTAACGACAAATTTTTAATGCAAACACAACGATGGCTAACTCTAGATCATGGATAGGGTAGTTCCATTCATGCACCTTGAGTTGTCCAGAAGCATAAGCTATGAACTTACCATTTTGCATCAATACACAACCCAAACCAACCCGGAATGCATCACAATGCACCACAAATCCTTCAAGTCCATCTGGTAGTGACAATATAGGGGCGGACACAAGCTTATCTTTCAATGTTTGGAAGCTTGTCTCACATTCATTGGTCCACACAAACTCAACCTTCTTTTGAGTCAATTTTGTCATAGGGGAAGCATTAGAGGAGAACCCATTTACAAACCTTCTATAATAAGCCGCTAGGCCCAAGATATTCCTAATATCCAATGGGGTCAAAGGTCTAGGCCAATTCCTAATCAATCGATTTTCTTAGGATCTTTTTTTATACCGTCCCCCAACACCACATGACCCAAGAATTCAACCTCCTTCAACCAAATTTTACACTGTCCATATTTGGCATACAATTGCTCCTCCCTCAATCTTTGTAACACAACCCTCAAAAAATGACCCATATGCTCCTCCCTACTATGTGAATATATCAATATATCATCAATGAAGACCACAACAAAGGAATCAAGATAGGGTTTCACGACCCCATTCATTAGGTCCATGAAGATGCCGGTGCATTGGTCAACTTAAATGACATCACAACAGACTCATAATGCCCATACCTAGTTCGAAAAGCCATTTTAGGAATATCACATTCCCTCACTCTCACTTGATGATACCCGGACCGAAGATAAATTTTAGAGAAATAGCTAGTCCGATGAAATTGGTCAAACAAATCATCAATTCTTGGAAGAGGATACCTATTGTTAATGGTGACCCTATTGAGTTGCCGGTAGGCAATACACATCCTAAGAGACCTATCCTTCTTCTTTACAAACAACATCGGTGCACTCCGAGGTGATTGGCTAGGTCTAACAAATTCCTTCTCCAACAAATCTTTCAATTGTTCCTTTAACTCCTTCAACTCTGCCGAGGCCATACGTTTAGGGGGAATGGAGATAGGTTGAGTATCGGGAAGGAGATCTATGCCAAAATCTCTCTCTCTTTCTGGAGGGACACCAGGAAGGTCATTTGGGAAGACATCAAGAAACTCATTAACAACCAGAATCGACTATATGGAAGGGACTTTGGAATCAACATCTCTAACCCTCACAAGATGGTAAAGACACCCCTTAGAGATCAACTTACGGGCTTTAATGCAAGAAATGAATCTACCCTTGAGCACCACATCTTGACTTTCCCACTCAAGGACGGATTGGTTTGGAAATTGGAATTTGACCCTACGAGTTCTACAATCAATAGAAATATAGTAGGCATGCAACCAATCCATCCCAAGAATGACATCAAAATCTACTATGTCTAATTCAAAAAGATGACAAGGCAACAACTTATTCAAAATGTAAATAGGATAACTTCTATAAATTTTCCTAGTAACAATAGAGGCATAATAAGAGTAGACACTTCATATGACTCATCCAACTACTTGGGGTCAACATGGAACTTTTGGGCAACAAAGGGGGTAACAAAAGAAAAATTGGCACCCGAATTAATCAAAGTATATACATCAAAGTCAAAGATTTTCAACATATCGGCAACAACATCGGGAACCTCACCAACCCCTTGCATCCCATGTAGAGCATAAAACTGATTGTACCTTGGGGCACCATATTAAGGACCACCTCTACCCAAGGAAACACATTTGAACCCCAACCCTTGACACGATTTCTTGGACCATCCACCCTTTTATGACCAAGCTCCCCACAATCAAAGCATGTATTGGAATCCTTCAAACATGGGCCCCTATGACTCTTCCCACATGTAGGACACACATCAATGGGACCACACCACCAATACCTTGAGGACTAGGGAAGTCATTGGAAAACTTTCTATTAGCAGCATGAGAAGACACTTGTCCTTGATGAAACCGACCACCCCTTTGGAACTTAACCCAAGACGGCCCTCTTGGCCTCATGCCCCCATCTCTTCCTCAACTTTTCCTCCTCCATTTTATTGGCATATGTCATCAACTGAGATGAGTCCATGTCACCAATTAGCATGGCAGACTAGTATTCTTCACTCGATAAGTCGGAGACCTCCATCACAAACTTATTTATCCTAGATTTAGGATCGGCCATCAAATGAGGAGCATACTTTGAAAGTTGATTAAACTTTGAGGGCGTACTCCCTCACACTCATCGCACCTTGTTTCAAGTTCATGAACTCTACAAACATAGCTTCCCTAGGCTCAAGAAAGAAGAATCAATTAAGGGAAGCCAATTTGAACTCTTCTGAAAGCACCACATTACTAATTCCTTTCTCACCCTTCTATTGATCATACCATGTTTGGGCTACCCGTTGATTTGGCACTCCGCCAACTCTGCCTTTTCATTTGGCCCAACACCCATGATAATCAAGATCTTGTAGACCACATCAATGAACTTTTGTGGATCTTCATCCACCTTTGACACTTAGAACACCGGTGAATTCTTCCTCATGAAGTCTTGTACCCTAGTTCTTGGGGGAGTAGCATGAGGTGCTTGGGCCTCTTAGTTGACTTGGTTTGCCAGAACTTGGGCAAGCATAATGAGAGCATCCCAGAGCTCACCATTGGTAGGTTGCTCCTCAGGAGTTTGGGCCCTTCTTCCTCTAGTGTTTGGCATGATCTAGCATAGAAAAGAACAATCATTAGAGGAAAACAAACTTACCATGACTCTATAGCATGACTTAAAACATCAAGAAGGGAAACATTTTCTAAAACGTTTCATAGCCTCCTATTCATAGTCATGCCGCGCTTCACAACCACGAATAGGACTCTAATCAACACGGTGTATTGGACTCTGAGGATTTATCAACCTAATGCTCTGATACCAAGTTTGTCACAAGTCAAGCTTAGGGCATAGACGTGACATGGCAAATGGGGAACCCGAGTAAACCCCAAACAAGCCTCTTAACTTATCATTACACATCATTGGTCGTGGAAGCATATAAAAGGCATAAAATGTAAGAATAAGGACAAAAGGGTTAATGGGAAAGCTTGCATAACATCATAATCAAGAGACAAAGAGTCAAAGTTCATATCATAGGTACAAAACATGTCCAACAAACACCTCTAATACTTAGATAAGAGTGGGGGCCAAGACAAAGCAACCGGGCTTACCATCATAGCCAAAATAGACAATAAAGAAGAGTGTCTCAATACATAATAAATGAAATGTAGATAATGTCCCCGAAGTGGAGGACTCACCAACTAGCTTGAGTAGTAATGAACTAGCCTCGTGGAGAAGGAGGATGATCAACTTGGGCACCGGTTCCTACATGGTGATATCATGTAGGCAGGAGTGTGCGTTAGTAAGTTTGAATATAATAAGTATGCGGGCCACAATGCAACACGAGATAGACATCATAATCAAAATGCATAATAATAGGCAAATTACCATATATATAGAAGAGACCAAACTAGCTTTTCAAAGTACAAACCCTTGGTAGGTTGGTAATGATGCATACCCTATCACTTAGGTGGTGAAGTACAAACCCCTCACTAGGTTGATGAGCACAAAACCCCGTCTAGGTTGATGATGATGCCATCCCATCACCCAGTGGTAAAGTACAAACTCCTTATTAGGTTGATGAGTATGAACCCCCATCTAGGTTACCCCGGGCTCGTGATCCCCCCAAATTGGGCATGGTATAATACAACACTTTATATAGAATTCATCATATACATAAGCACATTTCATCATCATAATATCATTCATATCATATCACATGCTTTGCACTTTTAATTCCTCAAGAAATCACATCAGACATTTTATCAAGCACTTAGATGGCGTGTAATGCTAGCATAAAACCATAAAATATGGAGATAAAATCATGTAAGAAAATTCATGATAAAACCATCAATCATCACCTTGCAACACCCTCAAGAAATATACATCAAAACTCCTTATCAAATCTTACAATTGCTCTAAGATTTATAGCTCAAAACATAGCAAAACAGTCACAGCTTTACATAGCTTTAACATAGTTCATAGACATGTTCATACTCGTAAACCCAATTGTAAAATCATCTTTAAATCGTGCAAATTGAGTAAAAAGTATATTAGGACACCATATGTGAAAGGACCCAATGGCTAAGACCTACAAACCATATCTTTAAGGAAGCTATTGATGAAGATTGAAAATGGAGGCTTGAGGCTTGAAGGAAATCCTTAATTCCGGATGAGGTTTTGAGACTTGAATTTGGGAGTGAAAAATATGACTAAGTGTTTGAGAGGATATTGGGGAATGTTTAGGATGATATGAGAGTGAAATATGGCTAAGTATAGGTAAAACCACATTTGGGAACACTTAGACCCAAGACCTAAAAGTCTTGGATCGCACAGAAAAAAGAACTGGGTAGGAACTATACAAGTCTGCGACGTATTAACACATGTCCGCGATGGAGGTGCATCGCGGTACCATCGTAGGCAGACACTGGATAAGCGAATTTTAGAAAATTAAAATTGCTATTCGCTTGCTCTTAAGTCGGGGTTGGACTCTTTTCTCCCTAATTTTGACTCCTTGAATAAGAATATGAAGTCAGATTTTCGATATCGTGCACGGATTTTGAGATATATGAAATTTAAATTTCTAGGCATTTTAAGGTACATTTTTGGGTACTTTTTGGGTCGTTTAATGGACTCATGCTATGAAAATATTGTATGGAAGAGGATAAGCATGAATCACATAGCAAATAAGTCTAAGGTGTGGGTAAGTATGACTCATGCTATAGGGGCAATTAAGGACTTAGGACTTTCATCTTATTAGCATTATAAATATTTATCACAAATGGGTAAGGGACTAAGGGAAAACTCCAACAATACATAGACATAATAAGAGTCAAGCTCATACCGTACAACCCATGTATCCAACAACACCTCTAAATATGAAAGTAAATGAATGTTGTTCCTGAATGTGGAGGACTCGTCAATAGTAAGTCTTCACCAAACCAATTAACCATGTGGAGGAGGAGGGTAGAAAGGAGCTCTAGTTCTTACATGGTTAGATCATACATGCAAAAAATATGTGTTAGTATATTTGAATCTACTAAGTATGCAGGGTGCAAATGCAACAAGGAATAAAAGTCATAATTAAATGATATGCATAATCATAATCAATGGATATAAGCTCAATATGTCATGTTTGCTCAATGCCATGGTTAAATATAGGTGAAGAATCATCAAATTACATGAAGTCATATAAATTATGAGAAAAGAACATAACAGACATATAAGACCAAGCGAGCTACTACTTGAAATCCACTATACATCAGACCAGGAGCGGTCCACTATGCCAAGGTAGACCAAATACTATCCTTATAGCATGGCCTTTTTGGATGGTGCCGCCACCTTACGACATAGCATTTTTGGTGGATTTCATATTTTATTCTTACCTTACAACTTTGGCTTTGGTAGGTAAAATAGGAAGTCCTTACCTTAAGATATATTATTTTCGATAGGAGTTAAGAGATGTTCATACCTTATGATATAATCTGTTTGGTAGAAGTTAAGAGATTTCCATACCTTACACACAATCCTTTCAGTACGAGTTTACATAATATCCTATGGTGACACATAGTTTAAGGACAATGGGAGACTACCAAGGTCCTCTCACTGCTAGGTCGCAATCCCACGAAATACTTGAAACATAGTCATAGTTTTGTCATACATAGTCACAAAATACCTTTATGTCATTCTTGGAGTAGCTCATTAATAATAACTTGTAGCATTAAGATAGAGGTGACAAATGAGTGGATTGGATTGAATTTGGATGGATTGAGCCAACATGGATTGGATCACAATCCATCCATGTAAAATATGGGTAAAGATGGATTTGGTCAAATATGGTTTGGATAAGAATAGTTCCAATCCTCTTTATTCTCTTGAAGCCAAAAAAGATTAAATCAAAGCTAGATTGTTAATGTTCAATCCCAATCGCCCCAACCCTATTCCCAAATAATTTTTTTTTGAAAAATATTATTTTTTAAAAATTTTTAATACAAGTTCGGTTTTTCGGTGTACCGAAGTTTTGAGACCCCTACATAGAATCGAAGAACTAAACTTTTGAAAAACAAACACCTATACCAAACCGAAAAATCGAATTAGTTTGGTTTAGATTGATTTTTCGATACTTATGCCCACCCCAATAAAAAAAAGTTAATTTTTTCTCCCGCTCCCCCACTGATGCCGAACCAAAAAATTGAATTAGTTTGATTTGGTTCAATTTTTTGATTTGTTGGTATTTATGCCTGCTCCGATAAAAATTTAAAAAAATTTCTTTTTGCTCCCCTCCCACCGCGACACCGCACTTAAAAATCAAATTAGTTTGGTTTGGTTCAATTTTTTGATTTTTTTGGAATTTATGAAGGCCCCAATAAAAAATTAAAAAAAAATTAATCCCCCCCCCCCCCCCCCCCCCCCCTCACTTAATATATTTGCTTGATAACCAATGTATTCTCAAAAATAGCAGAACTTTTCTCTAGGAAGTGCTTTGGTGAAGATGATGGCAAGTTATTTTTCAGTTTGGCAATAATGCAATTGAATTTTACCTTTCTTTTGTGCTTCTCGAATAAAATTATACTTGATAGAGATATGCTTTAGTCTTTTATGATTCATTAGATTTTTGGCAATGACAAGATATAACTAATTCATTATTGCAATAACAATTCTCTTTTTTAGTTTTTATTAAAATGTCTTTAAGAATTCTACGAAGCCAAATAGCTTGACAAATAGCCTTAGCTGCTAAGACATTGTGGTTGTAAAGTGGGATATTGTAACACCTGCTGAAATGATGAAAATACTCCTAAAATTGACCTTGAGCGAAATGTGTCATCACATGCTCTGATTGTAAATCCGAGATCGAATTTGTGATCAGTGCAAAAAATTAAGTCAGAAAATGATCTCGACTTGACTTTAACGCAAAAAAATGCGTATTAATTTTTTCCAAGAAAATAAAAAATAGTGAGGTTTCCGCGCCCCTTCCGCGACGCGGAAAGGACGCAGAACCATACTTGATTTTTTTCGAAATTTGATGAAACTGGGAAAATTCGCGAAAAAGTGTAAAAATACACTAATGCGCGTCAGGCACTAGTGCATTAGGAAGCTATTTTTTGCAATAGGAGGGGGTAGATTCGACCTTTTCGACACTCCATATCCTAAACTACTTAGTTTTAATTCATTTTTGTCACACCCCTCCCTGGGGTCGTGACCAGTGCCCGATAAGGACACGTAATCACCTACTAAGTTCAATTTCTTTATAATCACAACCTAGAATTCTACCGAAATTTCGGCAGAGTTTCCTCTGTTTTATTGACTAACCTCACCTGCAGCAGCTCCCAGAATA
>JAOTQR010069084.1:0-13405 GCA_025774065.1 Solanum ossicruentum | reverse complement strand
CTTTTTAATAATTTGAAATAAGTAAGCTTTCAAAAGTGCAAAAATATTTTCTCAAATAAATTTCATTTTTTATTTTGGAAGTTATTATTCTTAATTATTTCAGATTGATAATATTAAAAGCTCTTTACTTAATTTGTATAATTCGTCGTACAATCAATTTAATCAATCGAATTCAATTTGATTACTTTTAATCGACTAAAATCGCAATCAAATTGGTCAATTTCTAAATTTTCAATTCCCACTTTGAACCCATTTTTCAGCCTTCATTTTGGACCAAAATTCTGGCCCAATCAAATCAATCCAGCCCAATTTTAATCCAACAAACCCGGCCCAATTTCCTTTTATTTTCAGCCAACATATACATACAACATATATAGACCCGCGCATGGGGCAACGCGCCACCAATTCTCCCTTTCTCCTCCCATTTTCCCCTCACAATACACTCTCTCTCTCCTCGACCCCTTTTCCTTCTTCACCTTCATCCTCAACCAAACCCAGATAACGCCAAAATCCAAACCAGAATAAACAGTCCCTCAACGTTCCTCTCCCTCAACCCAGTACATACGTGTTTCCCTTTCCCTCGTCCCCGTACGATTTCGTTGGAGAAGAATATCCACGCGTCTCGATCGTGTATTCTCCTTCGTGAATCAACGGTCTAAATCCCAAATCCGTTGAAATTTTGGGAACAAATCAAGATTCCCCTTATCTATTTGGGGATTTTGAACGGAGAAAACCTCAAATCTTGTCCCCAATTTCTCCAATTTGACCCCGATGTTTCCCCCATTTCGAAACCTAATTTTCCCTATAAATTGAATCCTTTGCTCACTGATATGGGGGGCCGTTTTGGGTCATCTTGGAAAAACCCTACAAGACTCTCAATCCATTTTCGCAATCATTCTTGACCCCAAAAATACACGACGAAATCCAGTAAGCATTGGTCTCAGAAAGTTGGGTCGATTTCGAAGAGATTTGAGGTCGACAGTTCTAATTTCGGAGTCGATGGCGAATAGGCAAACTTCCTTTTGGTGGTGAAAGCTCTCTCTCAGCTTGTTGAAATCCCAATTCCTGCTCCCAAATAGGTAAAATTCTCAGTCATTCATTTGTTTTGAAGAATCATGTGTTCTGTTTAGGTCTTTTGCTTATTCGTTTAAAGGTTTCTGTTTGAATGTTGGGAGTCTACACTCGTTAATATTGTTGAATGGTGATGTTGGATGGCTGTGTTTTGTTGGAACATTCTATTTTGCTGTATCGACGTTGTGGTGTTACTATGATAAGGATATGTATTGTGTGAAGATTTCAGGTCTTCTCGCTCAGCTCTGTGTTGTTAATCGATTTCAAGTTTTTCAATCAAGTAGTGTCTTAAATGGTCATTTCCTCATGGTTCATGCTTTTAGCCACAATGATCTTAACAACAACAATAACAACATACCCAGTATAATCCCACAAGTGGGGCCTGGGAGAGCAGAATGTATGCAAACCTTACCACTACCATAGAAGTAGAGAAGCTACAATGATCTTAATGTGAGTTCTAAAGTTTGTCTACATTTTCCTTTTCGTGGAGTGTTTGCTTTCGTACATGTGAACTAGAAGTTAAGTTTTCTTGCTTGAAACCAGCTCTTATGATTCATAGCGCATTAAGGATTACTGTAAACGAGAAAGCATGGCCTTGTTTCTTGTCTTGTCTCTTTGATCCTGAAATCAGTTGTTGTTGTTTTGATGTAACTGCATTAGCTCCAAGCTATAGCAACTTGTGTTTCATTTGTGTTTAATATGCTGAGATGCTTGTATTTCTAAAGCTTGAAATTTTTCAAATGTTCTAAAGGGTCATGAATGGTTTAAGTGGTGGTGTGCAAGCTGTTCTGTCTCTGTTTTGTTGTTCACATTTGGTATTTAGTTCAGTGAGTGGATGATTACGTTGTTTTGAGTCCATTCCAGTTTGTTTCTGAGTTGTTTTATCTCCACATCTCTATTTGATTATGTTTTCAAGAATCCAAGGTTCCAATTCTTAATTTGGGGGATGAAGTCAAGTGCTAAATCTCGAGATTTGATCATACTCTTGGCTGAACATCTGTCTTCTCTGTTTTGCTCTCACATTCTAAGTTTTCAGTCGGTTTAGGGTGATGTTGGTCAATTTAGCTACTAGTTTGGTCAGCCTTGATGTCACATGAGTATCCATTTTGTGTTTAAACTTAACAAAATCACTGATTTGATTTCACAGCTCTTATATGAAAGCATTATCTATGTTGATATTCCTTCTTTTATCAGGTTTGGCTATGTAGAATTAATTCTAGTAATTTTATCCAATGCTAATCCTTTTCTTTGTATTGTTCACTGCATGTTCTTGATAGTCTTTTGACTCTCTTATCCCCCGTTGCATTTTTCGAGAGGCCCAAACTTCCTTTTTTTCAAGTCAGCCCATCCTCTCTTGGCTTTGGAGAACAATATACAGGAATGGGAGCTGATATACTGGTTTTGAAGGCCAAAATCAATGAATATACACTGATATACTGCAAATATACGCCGAGTGTATATCACAGGTAGAAATGGGCCGAGCCTAAAAGGCAGCAGCTGGAAAATAGGAGGGGCTGGCAGGCCCAATTCTTGGAAATTAGGAAAGGGGAAAGTGGGTCAAAAGCCCAATCCTTGACTCTCTTTAGATTATGTTATTTGTTTATTTATTTGTTTGTTTATATTTGTGTCAATACTAATATTAACTTGTTTATTCCTATTGTTATTTTTTTTATCTAATTAATTTCCTTTAAAGTTAGAATTGTTTTCTACAAATTGGGCTTTGATGAAAATCTTGTAAAATTGGTCCAAGTGTCAGTCAATTCTCTTTGAACTAGCCTATTTTCAAACTTAGTCAATTTTTTCAAATCTAGTTAAATTTTCAATTTTAGGCAATTTTTTCAAAGTTAGTTAAATTCTTTCAAATTCAGTCAAATTTTTTTGAATTTAGTCAATTCTTTCAAATTTAGTTAATTCTTTCAAAATTAATCAATTCTTTCAAAATTAGTCAATTTTTTCAAATTAGTCAATTTTTTTTAAAGTCAGTCAAATCTTTAAAAGTTAGTCATCTTCCTAATTGTCGATCAATTGCGAGTTAGCGGTCATTTTGAGGGATTAATTTCTTCTCAAAGTAGAAATTGAACCCTTACCTATTTTTCGGATTTTTTTGAAACTTTTCTGTTAGGTTTTAAAATTTAATCTTGATTTCCTTCCTAATTATCCTTAAAATTAGATGGTGGTTCTTTAAATTTTGAGAATTTGGTTTATTAAATCAATTGAGTATTAAATCATATTTTTGAAAAAGTCAAAAGTCACTTTTTTTTCCAATTAACAGAAATGGCGATTCTGTTGGCGACTGTCCCTTTCTTTGGATATGATCGATGAAAGAGATCGAGGACAAAGAAACTTGACTAATCCAATTTTTTGCCGACCACATCTTCATCTTCTGAAAAGCTCTTGGTACGGACTTTGAGAAATTATAGTCGAGCCCTGGTTTTGGGCTTCCTACATATCTCAGGTTACATGAGAATTCAGGCCACTTGTAGTTCAAAACGTTTGATTTTACGTACGATTTGAAAGAATTCAAGAGCTATCCCAATATCGAATTACGGAGAAATCAGAATGATTGGGAATGAGATTTTAAGAGCAGATGTTAGAATACAGCTGAGTTTTCAAAATTTAGTCCATGTACATATCCCTGGACTTAAGAATCAGGCTGCATGTAGTTCGACTCCATCGGTTGAAGAGGAAATCTCTTATTCTGATATAATCCCTAGTTTAGGAGGAGTGACAAACAGATTGAATCATGAAGAAGAGGCTTGCAACCTCTTAACCATAAATGTGGAGCTCTTCACATTCATAATTGAGAACTTACACGGATATAATTTTCAAAATTCTTGGTATATTGTCACTCGGATCAGAAGTTGCCTCGATGAGAGTTGAGATTATCCGAAGGCGCAACTGAAAATTAACAAACTCAAAGAAATACCCACATGCATTCTGACAGGGGTATGGTTGGATTGTGGTGGTAGTCGTTTCTCAGCTCGTGCCCGAAGGGTTTGACGTCCCTCTTCAGACTTTGTCCCAGTTCGCTGCTAAGAAAAAGTTTCACGTTGTGCTGCATCCTACTTGATGGCATCCACACCTGTGGTTTGTTTTGAGAATTCACCCTTTCGGATGCTCTCGATATAACTAAAACAAAATGTTAGTAAAATCATAATTTGAATTAGAGATGGTATCTTTTACCATATTCGATATGTATTCTTCTCTTCGACGTGATAGATAATGAATCAATATGAAGCAATCATTGTATGGCCCTCTTAGCAACTTGAAAATATAATAGCCTTGTCGGTGATGATCATGCAATGGCCCTCTTGGCAACTCTCGACAACTTGAAAGTAAAATGAGTCTCTCCGTGATGAATGATGAAATAGACCTCTCGGTAACTTGAAAGTAAAATGAATCTCTCCGTGATGCATGATGAGATGGACCTCTCGGCAACTTGAAAGTAAAATGACCCTCTCCGCGATGCATGATTAAATGGGCTTCTCGGCAACTTGAAAGTAAAATGAATCTATCAGCGGTGCATGATGAAATGGACTTATTGACAACTTGAAAGTAAAATGAATCTCTCTGTGATGCATGATGAAATGGACTTCTCGGCAACTTGAAAGTAAAATGAATCTCTCCGCGATGCATGATGAAATGGGCTTCTCAGCAACTTGAAAGTAAAATGAATCTCTCCACGATGCATGATGAAATGGACTTTTTGGCAACTTGAAAGTAAAATGAATCTCTCCGCGATGCATGATGAAACGGATTTCTCGACAACTTGAAAGTAAAATGGATCTCTCCGCGATGCATGATGAAATGGACTTCTTGGCAACTTGAAAGTAAAATGAATCTCTCCGTAATGCATGATGAAATGGACTTCTCGGCAACTTGAAAGTAAAATGGATCTCTCCGCGATACATAATGAAATAGACTTCTTGGAAACTTAAAAGTAAAATGAATCTCTTCCCGATGCATGATGAAATGGATTTCTCGACAACTTGAAAGTAAAATGGATCTCTCGGCGATGCATGATGAGATGGACTTCTTGGCATGAATCACTCCGCGATGCATGATGATATGGACTTCTTGGCAACTTGAAAGTAAAATGAATCTCTCCGCGATGCATGATGAAATGGATTTCTCGGCAACTTGAAAGTAAAATGAATCTCTCCGCGATGCATGATGAAATGGACCTCTCGGCAGCTTGAAAATAAAATGACTCTCTCTGCGATGAATGAGATGTGATAAATTATTGGAGATTTGAGTGAGACAAAACTATTTATACCTCGGCTATTCTCTTGTAGATAAGATCTGCAAAATTTTTCTCTGCATCCACAGAAAATTTCTTAGTTTCAAAATAAACTAATCTATGTTGATTCTTCGATTGTCTGCTCATCATCTTGTCCCCTGATGAACAGCTTTGGTCTCCCACCTCTTGGTAGACAGAAGGTAGAAAAATATATATTTTGACAAAATATTGGACATGAGAGCAAATCGTTAGAAACAACAAATTTTGAAAAGGGTTTTTGAGAAAAAATCACTGCCAATTGTCATGTTACGTAAAGCTTAGATGAACATGTTCGACTTTTGATATAGATTCCTTGGTGTGCGGCGATTGTCACTGAATTCTTGATCAGGCTGAGTATCTTTAAGGCGGCTTTCAGACTTGTAACGATGCTTAGCAAAATTCTGAGGGCAACCTCAAAATTTTTGTCCCAGTTTAAATATTGTAGGCGATCGATAACTTATCAAAGCACCTTGGGAATTTTTGAGATCTTTCTTACAAATTCTGTCCCAGTTGAAATTTTAACATGCTTTGAACTCCGATTTGTTGAAGATGTACACCTTTGTTTAGAATTTTTGAGTTCCTCTCAAAAAATTTGTCCGAGTTTCCCTTACGGGAGTACGACAGAGTCGTTGTGGCGCCTATGTATCTCGTCGGGGCATGAATCTTGACGTAGTTCCCCTCTCGAGAGGTAGAGAAAAATACAAATTTTAAATAAGAAAATGACTGAGGCCGACATAGACCGCCTAGGTATCTCATTCTTGAGAATTCAAGTCAAACGTAATTTCAAAAAGTAAAAAGGAATAATAAAATGGATAATGGGATGACTGGGGCCGACATAGGCCGCCTACGTATCTCATTCTTGAAAATTCAGGTCAAACGTAGTTCATTACAAAGGAGAATAATCTGATAACAGATGTAGAAACAATTACAAGCAAATTATGCAATTACAAGAAAAAGATAAAAGAAAACTCTGAATCTCTAGACATAGTGTCTCTTGACAGCATATGAGCTGATCATCAAATTATGTTGAGTGATGTTTGTGCTAAATCCTAACACATCGTCGCATGACTAGGTGAATACATTAATGTACTCTTTGACAAGTTGATCAATCTTTCCTTCAAGTCTCTATCAAATGAATATTGATTCTAACTTCTTTGGTATTTTTGTTTTCTCAGATCTCCAGTTTCAAGATTGAGTTGTTTCATTTTTGACAAATGGCTCAGATGTCACGGTCTCTTCATCATACTCTTCGAACACTTCATCAATATTTACCTCATTTTGTTCATTCAGCTTGTGACATGACATAATATGGCAGATTTTTTTAAAAAATTGTAAACAAATTTTGTTTAGATAGCAAAATTGAAATAAGCAAAGTTTCGTAATAAAAGGAACCTTCACCTGAAAGGAAAAAAGAAAGAGAAATTTTGGCATAGCCACAGGGCAATTTGTCTCTTTTTTTAAAAATATTATGAGAGAATTAAAGCATAACGAAGTAAAATGATATAAAAGGTGGGCCTCGAGCCTCTTTGGATTACCACCGATTTTGAAGTAATATAAAAAGATGTCTTTATCTATCAAGATGAGCGCAGAATCAGAAGCGGAGTGGATGTCTAATTAATCATTTGCTCTCTCGACTCGGTTTCTTATACCGCCTAATGTCTCGGTCAACGTAGCACCATCTTCTTTGAACAAATTCCAGATTCCTTCCCTTAGACCATTGTCTTTGTCATGATGTTGCACTATCAAAGACTGGTGTAATTGAGGCAATAATTGTGGTAAAATGCGACCGACCTCATTCTTCTTCTCAAGCTCAAGCAGAAGCTTGGTAAGGTGTGAGGATCACAAATTCAGATTTCTCTATTTTGCTTGAAGAGGCTATAATTTCCTCACAATAGCCAGAGTTTGTTGGAATCACAGCTTTCTCCATACACCAATGTTCATTGACTTTCATCATATTAATAGTCACCTGCTGATGATGGGACAAAGGATTACTATTGACACTAGGAGTGATAGTATGAAGAGTGACAATCCTTTGATCGATCAAGTCCTAAATTTTGTGCTTCAAGTTGATGCAATTCTCAGTGGTATGGCCCACAAAGCACATTTGTGGTCTGCTTTATAAAATTTTCCCAAAGGATTGGCTGGTATTCTTTTTATAGAATGGAGTATGCCCGCTACTTTTAATCTTTCATAAAGTTGAGTTCGACTTTCAACCAAAGGAGTAAAGACTCGAGGAGTCCTCATCACAAGATTTGGACGGTAAATATTGCAATTACTTTCCGAAGATAGGGGTATCTGACAGTAGTTTGGGGATTTTGGAAAGTAGGTACTGACATTTGAAACATTGAATATTGTGGAGTTTGATAGCTTGGAGGAATATTTTGGCAATTTAGCAATGGAGCTTGGACATTTGGAAAGATATTATGGTAATTTTGGCCATGGAGCTTGAAAATTTGGAGGAATATTTTGATAATTTGATAGTGGAGCCTAGAAATTTTATTGGACGGGAAAAACTAGGTAGGAATTTTGTGGAGCTAGGGGATAGGTATTGAATAGTGAATGCTTTTGACCACCGAATTTGACATGCTTTGATCTTGGTTCAGATGAAATAAAAGAAACATCTTTCCTCTTCCTTCTCGATAAACTGAATATTTTGTTTGAGTTAGAGCATGTTCGGTTGTTGGATTCGAAGGAGGAAAATGAAATGGAGGTCTTTCATCTTCTGGAGCATGAATATTAGCTGTGGCAGCTAGATTCGCCGGATCTTGAGTCTTTTGTATCTCAGGCCTCATTTCGGTAATTTGTTGCATCAGTTGTGCAATCAACTTGTTTTGTTCGACGATTGCAGAGTGCATCATCTTATCTTCAGTTGAATCAATGCTCTCACTATTTTCAGTCATTTTTTCTTCCCTTTCGACAGACTTTGATCAGAGAAGGAATCTTTAGAATTCTTAAACCTTGTGAAGTATGGATGTCTGGTCATTTTCTCAACACAGATCAGTTCTAAGTACCCGTCGAATGAAAAATAACTTAAAAGATAAAAGTGTTAGTCCTTGTTCATAATGAGTAATGCAAAAATATCACACAGAACAGTAAACAGACAGTTGCATTGTTCGAAGACATACTAACCAACAAATATAAGGGAAAATAACTAAATAGGCAAACTGTTGCCTATTTAATTTGAGATTTGTGAATCAGGGAGACGGTTTGACAAGATTTTTTCGCGTCTTTTAAAATTGATGATTCTTTTGTAAGGAAGGATGAAGGAGAGAGAAGAAAAGCTTTTCTAAAATGAGCGATCGAGCCTTGAAAGGCTGCCTATGTATCTCACGAAGGAGAAATCAGGCCCTACGTAGTTCGGCAAGCTTGAATCTTTTCCGAATTGAAATGAAAAATTCACCTCTTGTTAAATGAAAGAGTAAGATTTTAGAATTTTGAGAGTGGAGTTCGATTTTGTTGAGAAACTTGAGACTCAAAGAGTATTTTTTGGACGAACTTTTGATAATGACTTGATTTATGTGCTTAGGGGATTCTAGAAACTTTCAAAAAAGAAGTGGACTACAAGTCTTCAAACAAAGCAACATAATCATACCAACAGTTATAAAATATATCACGTAAACAGATATTGTGGCGTTCTAAACAGATATATGACCCTTTGGAGTCAAAGGTAGGCCTAATGATTTGAAGGATGTATACGTGATTTGAAGGATGTATACGCAATTTGAAATGTCCCATTGTCCCATAATATTTATACAAGCTTTATGAATAAATCGAAAGGGGATACATAAATATGGGAAAGGGGATACAAAAATAATCAGTTCTACGCAAGCGTACAACACTAACCTAAGCCTTCAAATAAATCTTCCTTCTTGAACTTCTTGACAATCTCGACCATCTTTGGATGAAGAAGTACCTTGAGAAGATCCAAACTTAGCTGAGCTGTTAAAATAAAATCCCATCCCCAAAGGACAATATTTTGTCAAATAACATATACAACCTTCCAATTTTAAACAAATAGATATGATCATCAAGCTGGATCGGGGATCACTTTGGACTCATGGCGATTTTTCTAATGGGCCCAATACCCCTTAGGTATTGGGTCGACCTAGGAAAATGCCTAAAAACTCTATCCTAGGTATCCAAGAATGGGTTTTGAATAGACCGGGAACTCAGGCGGACCACCTGAGCTGAAAATCATGACAACCATCGGACACATTACGAACCAATAAATTGCCACTTATTCCGAAAAAAGGTTAAGTATTTGAAAATCGAATTGCGGGTTCACAAAATCATCCTACCAAATACACAAGATATAATAGAAAATGTCATGAAATGCAAATGATAGTTAATATCAAATTTAAACAAATAAAGCAAATAAGGAAAGTAATATAACTAAATATTACAAACCGAATAGTTAATCAAACAACTTAATCTAGTGGTTAGAACCTAATTGAAAATTTCCAATAGAACCGTCATTTCTGTTAATTTGAAAAAGTGACTTTGACTTTCAAAAAGTCAATTTAATACTTAATTAATTTAAATACAAATCAAATTCTCGAAAATTAAAAGAGTCACCACCTAATTTTAAGAATAATTAGGAAACCACTAAAATATTTTAAAAGACTTAATAGAAAAAAAAAACTTTAAAAATACCAAAGAAAAGGTTCTAATTCAATTTCTACTTTTGAAAAGAAATTAATCACTCAAAAATAGCAGCTAACTCACGATTGACTGGCGATCTAAACTCATTTGACTAACTTCGAAAAAAAATACAATGTTTAATAAATGGAATTTGAAAACTAGCAACTTCAATTTGACTACTTTTAAAATAAAAGAAAAATTAAGTTTCTAAAATTTAAACTAAAAATGACTAAGTGTTAAAGACCTAGACATGCATTTTCGAATTAAAGAATAAAAAGGAAAGAAAAAAAAAAGAAAAAAAATCAAATTTAAATAAAATAACACAAATGGCTAATTTTGGGGAATTTAATTAGATTGAAACAACTACAAAAATGTTAGAGTCAAAACAATAAATATCACAAATAAGTATAAATAAACATAAAAATGTAAAATAAAGTAAAGACTGGGCTTGGCATGCCCAATCTTCCACCTGCCCTATTTAATAAAAATTGGGCCTGCCTGGCCCTTTTCAGCTCCTGCTTGCTGCTACTTAACTTTGGGGCCTTTTCAGCCCCATTTCCGTTGTATCACTGCACGTATACATGATGTATATCAGTGTATGCAGCGATCTTTGGGCTCTGAAGCTTGCACCACAGCTTCCTTAAACTCTTATTTTGCCTCCAAACATCTGTAACGACCCAAAGCTTTGCCGGCAATGCAAGGATAGAGTCCAAAATGACTCGGGTTGACATAGTTCATGCAACAACAAACAAAAGAGGGAAAGATAAGGATCAACACATATGAAACTCTTTAGACATTAGCAATAAAATGAGGCAGTGATCTTGGGTTATAAGGTAACCATAAAGAGAATGGAAGTGGTACCCAACACAGAAAGTCTAGACTAAATTAAAATGTAGAGCTAGTGATCTAAACTAAACATAAGCGAAAAATGTTTCGGAAGCAAAAATCGACATTAACAACCGTTTGGAACTTTCACTGAACTGGAAATACAAAGACTAAATTGACCAAGGAGGAAAACAATCTCCCATCATATTTAAACACTGTCAGGAGTCCAATTTCTTAAAACTAAGGCATTTAAACATAGGTATTGGGACTAAACACCTGTGAGATAAACTGCACATTATAACTTGAAACAAGTGTAATTAACTAACACATGAATTATAAAATGCTATCCAAATTTAAGGAGATTAGAATGTGACTTGAAAACTAACAGATAGATAGGCCTCTATGCTCTATTAGGAAAACTTCCCGATTTAACCAAAGAGTATTGCGACAGCATCATAACAGCAAGTCTAAAAGAGAACAGGCAGCAGCTAAGAGAATTTAAACTTGAGTTTTAGGTCCAAATTTAACCCGCAATCAAGAATGAGACTTTAAAACGAAATAAATGCATTAGAATGAACTAAACAACAGGCCAATGGTTTTAACAACCATCACTGTAAATGGAGAAGTAGCAAAAAAATTGTCATTTATGTTTACAGAGCTGAAATGAAGATAAACTGTCCAGAGAAAAGAAGCTGCATAGCTATGCCTCTACAGTTAAAACCAAATGAACATTATAACTCCCCTCATATCACCAATGACTCTAGTAAACTATTAAGACTATTAAGGCCGACTTGAAATACCATATAATGACACTTGTAGATCAACAAAGAAGCGGCCAGCAACTAAGCTTGATGCCAAGATCGACAGACAGTTCATTAAAAGCAAATACGACTAGAAGACTAAAACGAATGACGGCTTAAGACACTGATAACAATTAAAAGCAGGGATGTGGGGATGGGGATATGAATAAATGACTGTAGATTAAGAGGGTTTCAATCAGAATCACATGTTCATCGTCAACATAAATAAACTTACAAGAACATGGAAAACACAGTTTAACAATCATGAACTTGAAAACAGCGTGACGTAACTCAAAAATGAGTGAGCCCAAACGACCATAAACTGGGAGTAAACAAAGCCTGCACTATGAAACTGGACGAACCTGGCAGAAACTCAGACTAGAATATCATATAATAACGATTCTTCATTAATGAAGAAAACAACCAGCAGCTAAGTTCACGTTAAGATCAATAGACTGCTCATCAGAAGAAAATTACGGCTAGAAGAAGGTTAAAACCAAACGACCATCGCAGTCCACTACCTTTACTAGACATCACATTATAACAGCAAAACAGGGCAAATTTTAATGAATGTACACTCAACTACAGCTTTCAACAGTCAAACGAAGCAAATTTTGTCAACTAAGCTAACTCAGAAAATGAATATGTGGCTACTTCATCATCCAGAAAACCAACTAAAGAAGTAAGACGGAAAAGATAATACCTTTTGTAGTGCAGCGTTCTGGGACTTTCAGCTTCAACACTGAACCTCGACACCACCAGAACTTCGCTCAAAAACCTCTTGACACCGAAATCAAACGTTTCTGGTTCCAAGCTCTTGAAATCGACAAACTGTCGAAAGAAAACAGTGCCAAGACGAAACTTTTACTAGGGTTTTTGAGCTTAAGAACGGCTTGCTTAGCTAGAAATTTTGAATTCTAGGAATGCCGCTGGGTTTTTGCTAGGGTTTTTGAGATGATTCCCCTAGCCACCCGCAAAATAAAGAAGAAGAGGGGATTATATAGCCCCAAAATTAGGGCTAAATGGGAGGGAAAACACCAGGGCAAATTGGGGAATTGGGGTCGATTTTTTGGGATTTTGAAATGCAAATCCCTCAACAAGATAAGGGAATCTCGATTATGCCAAATCCTCAACGAATTTGAGGATCTCGACCGTTGATTCAAGAGAGGGGGAACGCGATTTCGACAATTGGAAATTCCCTCAACGAATTCGTATCATAGAGGCTAAGGAGAAGCCACGTATGTACGAATTTGGCTATAGTAACGTTGGAGAGATTCTTGGATTGTTGGGTGCTAGCTGGTTTTCGCGAAGGAGATGAGAAAGGGGAGAGTGAGTGTTGACGCGCGAAGGAGAAAGGGAGGAAAAGAGAAAATAAGGGAGTTGGGAGCGCGTGGTCACGTGAGTATATATGCGTGCATATGTGTAGTGTATATATGTTGGCTGAAGTATTGGATTTGAGCCGGTTTTGGAGTGTTGGGCCAGAGAAATGGGTTGGATTTGGTCCCAAAATCAAATAAAAATAGGTCCAAAAGAAGGATTGAAAATGGATTCAAAGGGGTGGGGTATTTGATTTAAAACTTAACCAATTCGATTACAATTTTGATCAATTAAATGTAATTAAATTGAATTTGATTAACTAATTTGACTATACGATGAATTATACAAATTAATTAAAGAGCTTTTAATATTATCAACCTGAAATAATTAAAAATAATAACTCCTAAAATAAAAAAATGAAATTTATTTGAGAAAACATTTTTTGCATTTTTGAAAGCTAATTATTTCAAAT
>JAOTQR010069073.1:0-13405 GCA_025774065.1 Solanum ossicruentum | reverse complement strand
AGGGACTAAAGATCTTAATCATGAGACTTATAGGCATAACTGGTGTACTAGTCAAACCAAAAGACACTACCCCAATTTTAAAAAATTGGAATGAGACATTCAAGGCCTCATCTTCCACCACCAATAATTCTAAAAACAAAACAACTTAGGTTCAATATCTCCAATCCTCACAAGATGATAAATACAACCCCTTAGAGATCAATTGTACCTTAAGACATGAAATAGACCTACCCCCCTTACATCACTTGACCACCATATCAAGACTCTTCCACTCAAGGACGGGTTAACTAGGGAATCAGGATCTAATTCTACGGTCCTACCATCCATGAAGACAAAACATGCAAGCAACCATTCCATCCCTAGTATGACATCAAAATCCACCACGCCAACTCCAACTAACCACAAGGCAAGACCTAATGCAATACAAAGTCAGATCAATACCTATAGAATTTCTAGTAATAATATACCCAACTAAGAGGTAAACACCAAAGGTTCACATCACAACTTGGGACACACAAGAAGCCTATTAGCAACCAAAAGAAATAATGAAACTCGTATCCATCAACATCAAAACCTTCAACTTACCTTCCTTTGACTTCCTCTTCAAAGCGGCACGATCAACTAGAAGAGTAAAGAACATTCGTTAGAGGGGAATGCCCTATCTCACTTCTAAAGCATGACATAGACCATGAAGAAGGTAACCATTTCTTAAAACGTCTCATAGTCTCCTACTTATAGTTGTGGTGCACAACACAACTATGAATAAGACTCTAATTGACGCGGTGTGTTGGACTTCTAGGATCTAACAATCTAGTGCTCTGATACCATCTTTATCACAACCCGGACCTAGGGCCTAGTCGTGACCGGCGAATGGGAAACCCGAAGGAACCCCAAAGAAGACTCTTTACATATTATTACACATCCTTGGTCGTGGAAGCAAATAAAATGATAGTATGAGATGATATATAAAAGGGAAAAAGGGGGCTAAGGGACATCTTTGATACCATAAAAACAATAAGCAAGAGAGTCAAGGATCATAACATGATTATACCACATATCCAACAACACCTCTACTACATAGATAAGAGCGGGGGCCAAGACAAGAAACTGAGCTCACCCTCATAGTCATAAATATATGATAAAGTAAAAGAAATCTTAATACATAGTATAAGAGAATATTTATTGTCCTGGAATGGAGGACCCACCAAAGACTAACTTGAATAATCCGTCTAGCCACAAAAAGAATCAATAGGAGCTCTGGTTCTTACATGGTCACATCGTGTAAGCATAGAGTATGCGTTAGTACATTGAATGAATAAGTATGTAGGATGCAAAGCAACAAGAGATAGGCATCATAGTCAAAATGCATAATAATAAGCAATAGGCATAATATAGCAACATGACATGTATGATCAATGCATAAGTAAAACATGCTTACAATTCATTCAACTCATATAGATCATAATACATAGGTGTGGGAAGAGCCTCAACCGACATAGAATAAGACCAACCGAGTTATGACTTAGATTCCCAATGATTACCCCTCACCGGTAAATAGGTGGCCTACTTGCCAAGGTAAACCATACTTCAAACTTATGGGAACATGACCCATTTTATATGAAGTAACCTTTCTTATAGGAGCCTAACCAAATTTCGAAAAGGATTTAAGACCCCATTTCAACTTATGGGAACACAACCTAATTTCGTGTGAAGCGACCCTCCTTACTGGAACATGACCCAATTTTGGGAAGGATTTTAAGAGATAGTTCACTAGATGGATCCACTAGTATAGCAAGGGCATAACATCATCCTATGGTGGAACATAGTTTTGGGACTTGGGGACTCGCTTCTAGTCCACTCGGTGATAAATCTAATCCCGCAGAATATATAAGATAATTATAGCTTTAATAACTTGCAACAACATAGAGGACATGACACGAGTAGTTCATAACATCATTGACCTCAAATTGTGAGCCCAACTTCAATCATAAGAATAGATCACCATCAACCTTGCCCTTGCATTAACATCAATATTAAGGGGCTCACAAGAGGTGAAATCTTTATGAAAGGGCTCAAACCCAGCTTTACAACATCATCAACATTTCCAGGAATTAGATACATCTTAAAATTATCATGAAGTCTTTCAACTCTTAAGACATGCATTGGACCTCCATTCCTCAAGAAATCATAATCAGACATTTTATCAAACACTTGGTGGGTGTGAAGTGCTAGTGTAAAATCATGCAATTCAAGAGTAAAAACATGCAAGTAAATCCCATGTAAAACCATCAATTAACACTTTGTAACACACTCAAGCAACATACATCATGACCCTTCATCAAATCCAACATTAGATCCAAGATTTAGAGCTCAAAACATGCTAAACAACAATACTTTCATGAACACAAATCACTGTGCAGTAAATTTCTTAATATACAAAACCCACATAAAAAATCAACTTTAAATCATGCAATTTAAGTAGAAAAGAGGATTGTGCACCATGGGTGAACGAACCTAATGGTTGAAACCCACATACCTTGACTTTGGAGAATTTCTTGAAGAGGACTTTAATGGAGACTTGAAGCTCGAAGGAAATCCTTAGATCTGGATGAGGGTTTTGGGAATTGAATCTTGAGAGGAAAATTAGTTAAGTGTTTGAGTGAGTACTAGGAAATGTTTAGGATGATATGAGGGTGAAATAAGGCTAAGTAAAGGTATTTTTACGTATGGGATCCCTTAGGCCCAAGACTTGAAAGTCTTGGACCGAAATAACACTGCTCTGCGAACTAATTACTCATTGGAATTTGCATTTCCCCACATACAAGTTCTACAAAAATGGGCATAAATTCTTCATCCGAACTCGAAATGAGGTGAAACCAAGTGCATCGGAAAGCTAATTAAAGTGATTTCATTTGGTAGGTCGTGGGCTACCTAGTTCTTTGTGTGCTAAGAGATATGCCCCTTTAAAGTTGACCCTCCCAAATCACATTTTTGTGATTTTCGAATTTTGATACGGTTTCTCTAAAATTCGAGTTAGACCCATTCCCCACTCAATTTTCCCCCTAAACAAGAATATAAGTCAGATTTGCTAAATAACGAATGGATTTTTAGCTATAAGGAAATTAAGATTCCGAGCATTTCCACGACACATTTTTGAGCAATTTTTGGGTCATTTCAGACATGTCTTGGCCCCCGTCCTATTCAATGACTTAGAGACATTTTTGGACAACATGTACACTCTATGTATGGATTTGTGCTATGTCATGCTATTTGTTTATCGAGATGATGATTATGACTATCTATGGAACGTTGATGAGATGATGATATGTTCTTGATGAGAAGTGGAAATGTGGAAAGTCCTAAGCCCCTCCTATCCCCATAACATGAGTCATATTTACACGACCCTTAGTTCTTATGTGCTATGTGTTATGTGAATCCAGGTAAACCCCTATCCCTATGACATCCCAATAGCATAAGTCATACTTTCTCGTCCCTTAGAACTATGTGTTTTTTACTTTATTATGTGCTTTCGAACCAATGAGCATATGCAGATGCCATGAGGCTTGTTTGGGGACTCTCGAGTTCCCATTCACCATGTCGCTCCTAGGACTTAGGTTTGGGCCGTGACATCATAATTCAGAATTCACATCAAGAATTCTAACAAAAAAGATAAAGAGATCTCATGGATCAAACACTGTAAATTTCTGTACATGTTTAAGAAATCAAGCACCCAAGACTTCAAGTTTAAGAACAAGCTTAAAAGCTCTTGAACTCAAGATCAAGCTTAAGAAAAAATTCAAGTTTCAAGATCCAGCTCAAGAACAAGGTCAAGAACAAATTCAAGTTTTAAGATCAAGATCAAGATCAAGATCAAGAACAAAATCAAGTTTCAAGATCAAGATCAAGAACAATTTCAAATTTCAAGATCAAGATCGAGAAAAATTCAAATTTCAAGATCAAGATCAAGATTAAGAAAAAATTCAAAGTTCAAGATCAAGCTCAAGAGCCCTTAAATTTACATTTGAAAAGATGAATTAGAAGATTTATACAGATTGTAACACTCACATATTTGAAATTAAATACTACATTGTTGTCATATTTTCGTTCTTGATTATTATTTTCTCGATGTAACATTCTATCGTCTACAAATTTTGGCACCCTAGTGGGACCAAATTCACCCTTCATCTATACTCTCATAAATCAAATCTACAAAAATAAAGGCCACAAAACCTCAAAGGTGAAAGAAACGGTACATCAAGACTCGTCTTTGAGTTTCATCAAGTCCAGACTCTGACAAGTCTTGAAGTAGGGGCGTTTGTAGACATTAAAATTTTGTAGGACTTTATAAATTAGTCCTATTTCAATTAGAATTTCTTGGAGGCTACTCTATCATAAATCCTAATTTATGCCTATATAAAGGATATTATATTCTTTGAAAAGGCATCTTTAATATCCCTAAATTCTTGGGTATTCGTAAAGAGATCATAAACTCTTAGGATATTCATAAAGAGATTAAAATATGTTGCAATTCTTGATAATCAATTACTTCAAGAAGATCTACACAAATCCTTTCATGGAGATCAAGCTCATATCATTCTAGTTCGAGAAATACACCACTAACGGTCCTCAAATAACGGAGAAATTTCAGGGGAAAAGAATCAAGAGAGGAACAAATTTGTCTCCATAATATTTATCAATTAAAACATTATATTTTTTCATATTTTACTTATGATTGCAATTTATTTTTCATCACTTTAAAATAGGTTGTAAGCAAATTGACATGCTTAGTGGGACCATCTCTACCTCTCATCTCAACATTTCAAGCATCTAAGAGTATTGAAAATGGCTTCTAAGAAGATTTCTCAATTAACTTCCTCTAGGGTTGCTGACTCCAAGTTCTATACTAAAGTGGAGGGAATCCTTGGTGTTACTTTCGGAAGTGTCAAGGCAGTTATAAGGAGCAAAGCTACTATACTAGGACAACAAAAGCAGTAAGTATCATCCACACCAACTCCTGATTTTGTATCTTCAAACCTAAAGGGAGCAAGGTCCTTAACAAATGCTTTAGAAGGAGAAAGTAGTATTGTTGAAAAGATCAGAAGACTTTATCTCTACTTGTGGTCTCTGGTTCCAAGAACTCTACCGCAAAGAAAAACCATGACTCATTCAATGAGTCTTCTCCATACGCATCACATAATGTGAGCCCTCTGAAGATCAAGTTTCACAATAATCCATGCTACTTTTCAGTGCCTCCAACAACCATGCAAGCAAGGACAACTAATGCTTCATCTATGGAGGACCAACTTGCAAATCTGGCAAAGATGAATCATTTTCCCCAAATAAAGTGGTCTCTATCTTCGTGTCAATTTTACAAGGGGTGCTAGTTCTGGTGGTGATATCCATGCAACTTTTACCATTGCCTCTTGTTGAGTTGTGCACTTGTGCTGAGAGAGTTGATAAATAACCCTCCAAACTTTTAATCGATGCTTTGTGAAACAATACAGTATGGCTTAACCTAGAATGCCCCGACTTCATTCCACCTAGCACTTCATTCCGAAGCTTCCACTTTCTTCAAAATGAGAGCAAGAATCTCATTAACCTATGACCTGTTCAGGTTTGCCGCTGTTAAGGTAATTTAAATGCTTCTTGTCTCTCATAATAACATTGCACCGCTTTGCTCATTCCTTGAACACCACTCCATCCAATATCAAACTTCCAACCTTTTTCACGGGTGACCGCTGAAAGGGAAATCAAGAACCCAATACTTGATTCCCAATAAAATACACGTCTTCTAGTTGATTGCTCTTATTTGAGTCATGCTCGTGGGACAATACATTTAATGCTTGACCAACATTAGGCTGATGCACTTACGTCACATATTGTGATATAAAATCTGACTTTCTCACCATTTTTGACATGATCTCATCTCACTCCTTCTCTTTATCTAGTTGTTCCTCAGATATTTGACTCCTTGCAATTGAAGCATAGTCTTCATGAGTGTACCATGTGTTTCTTTATTTTTTTCACTTTATCTAGTAATTCTCCGCCTACTATCAATGTTTTCTTCATAAGCCCACCTCAGACAATTCAATCTGCCATGCTTTTGTTGATGACACTAAAGGCTAACATAGAAATATTGCGGCAGCAAATGACCAGGAATACCATGGGTTGGACACTGAAAAAGAAGCTTGCGAAATCGCTGCCAAGCCTCATGTAAGGGCTCATCATCAACTCTTCTAAAATTCTCTATGTTCCTCCTTAGCTTGAGCATTCTTGAAGGTGGGAAAAATCACTCAAGAACTCATTTTGTTACTCTTCCTATGATGCAATTGATCCATAGGGAAGTTCAGCTAACCATTTTACGGCTTCTCCCATTATGGAAAAGAGGAAAAGTCTCAGTTTAATAGCCTCTTGTCTGACTCCTCAATACTTGAATGGCGAACACACAACAATGAAATTCCAGAGGTGTTTATGGGGGTCTTCACATTCTTTTCCTCCGAATAATCCCCTGACCTGAAGTAATTGCAACATGGTATCAACAATTTTGAACTCGACATACATAGCTACGGAGGGTAGCAAGCTTGCTCTGGCACTGGTTACTTAGTCCCATTTGATATTCCGGAGGTCATTTATGTCTCCCACGATTCCCCCAATATACACCGCTCAACATTCATGTTCACACCTATTGTTCAATAGCAAAAACAACAAGAAAACAGTAAATAGAATTCTAACTACAAGAAAAAAGCACAACAAATACTTCCAATATGAACACACTGATTCCACGATAACAGTACCATTGTAAACCTGATTACTCAAAGGTAGAAGGGGAAGTCGTCATCAACATAATAACCCAGCTTTAGATGTTAGGGTTGATCCCATAAGAAATCGTTGTTCAAGGCGGAAGTGACTCGTTGGACCAAGTAATTGTAGGGTATGGGGTATTGCAATTATCAAAACAGAGTTCAACTAATAAGTTTTAATTAATGAATTAAATAGTTATTAAGGGAAGATGTTGGGGATGTGCAAATACGAGAATCAATCTATCAAATAGGTCTAAATATTTGACTACATGAGTTTATATTGAGTAAATAGGCTAGGTTTCTTATAACCCAAATAACCTATGATACATGGGTGTTTCATATGAATCAGCTAAGATATCACATGCAGATTGTCGAAGAGATGCTTGGCCTAAGAAATCCCAGCAAAACCCCTACTACCTTGGCCATTGAATCTATGAATGTGGATGTCAACTGAAACCCCATAAGGTTGCCGACCATTATATCCATTTCACACTCTAATAGTTCCAGCTAAAGTAACAATCAGAGATCTAAAACAAAACCCCAAGTTTGGAACCTTGAAATATATACATTAAACTTAGGAATGAATATAAAATTATCCAAATAAACTACAGATAAGTCAAGATATCAACAAACCCAATAAATAAATTAAAGACCCAAATCAAAAGCACACCCCCAATATGGGGGTTTAGTCGCACATGTTAGAAATTAAAGATTGAATATAATGCATAGTAGTAAAAGTCATGGGTAACAAGATTAAGTAAGAGTCAGTTGATTATCACTAGCCGATCTTCTACTATTTGATGCCCTATTTGATGCCCAAACACTTCAAAATCCTAACCTCTCTTGTACTCTAAGAGGAAAATTCTATATACTACTAGTACAGACTAATTGTTCTAATATGGAAAGAACAAATGATGTACAATGTCTTTTCTAAAATTTCTTATATACTCTATGCAAATGTGTGAAAGTTTATGCTAGGAAATGTCATTCGGATGTCAAGGTCGACCATCACCAAGCACTTCGGCAATACGCTGAATGTGCACTTGACCACTTCCTGTGCATCTTCATAAGGATTCCTCCACTACAACAGTAGATGATGACTCTTTGCTCTGCCTATCCAATTTGGGAATGTGCCGAAATATTCTTCAGATTGCCTTTCAGTTAGTATTTTAGGGCTTTGGGTACTGCAACTTTAGGCGACCATTTGTGCACTTTGACATATCATTGAGTATGCTTTACGACATTGATTTTGATCACACTCTTGGCTTGACCCGAAACCTTGGTTGTAGCATAATTAGGCGACCTCCATGAGCATTCGACGAATCGCCGAGGATGTTGGCGACACCACCTTTCCGTACTTTTGCTTACTTTCAAGGATTCCACCATGTCTTTCTCTTTTTTGCACTATTAACTCCATTTCCTATCGTAGAACATGTATATTTGTTACCATTTGGAATTATTATCACACAAAGGGCAATGTTTCCTTGTAATTTAACCCCAAAATGAGTCCAAAGTATGGACTCATCAGGCCTTTGGCACTACTTTCACAATTTCAACTTCAAGGAGGGAATTTTGTTCAAAGGGCAATCATTTCAATCGGAGGTCAAGTGTTTGTACCATGGCTATTAACAAAAAGGTTTTAAGCTCAAAAGGGATCACTAAGGATACAATTTATGCCAAGGGAGGCTATTATGTCAAAGTAGACTTAAGAGAAAATCAAAGAAGTCCTAAGGTCATCTTCCAAATCCGGATTCAACCAAGCTAACACTTCCAGACAAATTAGGCATGTTCTAGATATCAAAAAACATTCCTTTTAATGAATGCCTCATCTCTCATGGAAAAATGCCTCTCCATTTCAAATATCAACCAGACAACACACATTTACAACTTATTGATCATTGAATATCCAAGCTCAACACTCACTTAGTCAACTTAAGATGATTCTAATCCATGCATGGATTGTTTTCACATAAGATAAATAAATAGGTGAGTCAATATATGCTCCTCATCCTTGGCACTATCCGTATCAAAGATATTACCGATCATTACTCAGATTGGTAAGAACTTTGAGTCATGGAAAATCATTTGTAAAATGACTTTTCTTATATGCATGGGTGTTTGCCAAATCACAAGGGATAAAAACACATTCAACATACATAATCTAAAAAAGATACCCATTCATATATAAAAAAAAAGAACTTTGTAAGTATTACTACCCAAAATAATATTTACAAACCGTCAAACCAAAAGCATATTTACAAACAAAAGTAAAGGATTTTCTTACTTATACATCGCTATAAATAAAAACATAACCCACTGTCTCAAATAACAAAACCATAACATGACCAAATAAAACATCACAAACTAGGATTCTCAATGCCCACCTCTCCTAAAAAAAATTATCCTAAATGCGCAAGAATAATATCATCAAAGCATGAAAGTAAGGAGTGAGATAATTAATCCCCTTAGTCAGTTGATATATGGTGGTGGCTAGGGTGCAAAAGAAGTAGTGGAGGGGATATCAATTTTTGGGTGCTGAGGTGCAGTCTCTAAAGTAGGTACTGGAGTAGTGGACTTTTGTGCACCCATCTATGACCCCACGAGCTTTGGCTCAGCTACACTGGACTAACCACTCATCCCAATCATGGACTTGTCCTGGAGTGACTCTCTAGTAACGATAGCAATAATGACCTTCTCCATCGCTCTCAATTCATTATGCACTTTCAAGATGACATCAACTCCAAACACCTCCTCATCGATCTCCTGGGAAGATGCAAGATACTATCTCTTAGCCCCAAATTCCTGAGTCACACTTATAGCTGCCTTGGGAGGTACATCTATCGAACCACAAAGGGAAGTGATAACAATGTATTTTAACTCCATTACTTGCTTCTTCAACATAGTAAAATTGGCTTTCATGACTGTCAAAACAACACTCATGCCACCCTTGGTCTCTAAAGTAGTCACCCTAGCCGACAAAAGCATCAAATCTAGCCTTGTGGGCCTCCAAACTCGCAGCCAAATAATCCAGCCTAAAGTTTTGCTCCTTTATAATATCTCTTTGCTTCTTTTTCTTATAAAGCATCAAAACAAAGCTGCTTATGGCCTTCTCAATAAAAGCAGGCAAAAAGGACTAGACTCATGTATATCAAGTGTTAGTCAATTTAGCTAATCAGTCTAAATAGTAGATAGTGGCTTGGGTAATCGAGGGTTAAGCTTTAGAAGCCTATGGATGAGGCTGGGTAGAGGATGAAGAGGCTGAAGTAGGAGAGGATGGTGTTAGATAGAGAAGGAAGGCATACCTAACTCGAGCACCAACTTGCTTGTGTCGATCTCAATCATCTCTACATTAACAATCCACCAACTTCTTCCTATCCCTATCCTCCTCATCCTATTGGAATATTGCCTCATAATGCTAGATATCTAAAAAAGCTGATAGAGTGATTGGAATATTGGTTTCCTTGTCGAATGGTATGCCAGCTCTCCTCTACAAGGTTGTGATGAGATTCAAGAATAGTAGTGAATTTTCTACTACTTAGCCCATCTGAGAATCTCTGGACTATAATTGAACGAAGGCTTAATTTCCTGCAATATATGATACAACCCACCATGCTGCCTTGGGATGCTAAAGAATGGATTCATATTTGTGATGGTACTAGGTTACTGGTGATGAAACCAAACTAATAATGAGCAGGAATGTTTAGCTGCTGCTTCTCAATGACCACCCCCTCCTTCAACCATAACTAGGCTGTAATACTAATCAACGGGGCAAGCCAAGCTTTGAGGTCATCAAATGTATTCTTCTCAATCACATTGGCCAAATCGTGGGGAGTCTTGAATGTGCATCTCAATAAATTTTTTACCTCAATTTCATTACATTGGATGGGCACACCCAAACTTCCACTGTATCTACTGGCTTCACAGAAATCCTCACACGATATTTGCTTTTGGGAATCAACCTAGCATAAGCATCATAGAATTCTTGAACCTAACTAGGAAAATATGACTCCCGAGACGTGGTGAATATTTGAGCCCATGAAATCACAAGGTGTCCCACACCTTAGGGTATCTATCAATAACCCCATCAGTGGATAATCGACGCTCCTCCAATATGGTTCTCGACCTTGAAGACATTAGATGGTTGAGATGGCATGTTGCAATAGTTTCGTAGATGACCCTGGAAGTTTATAAGAGTGTATCATGCACTGCCTTCGATCTTTTCACCATTTTGCGATGTTTAGGAGTCTTCTCTGGGATTGTAGGCTCATGCAATAAAGTTTTGGATCCCATTTGTCTCTCCTCGAAGTCTTCCCATTCTACCTTAAGAGCCCCCTACTCATCACTGTCGAAGTCCACACGCTCAATAACTTATACATTTTCCTATGCCTTGTTCTTCCTAACGAGGCTGCTGTGGTCATTGCTATTTGCCCCCATAGCTTTGAGGGTTGCTCTAGATCTGCCAAATGAAATTGTATGTGTTTAGTGAGGCATAGCTACAATAATAGCAAGCATATGTGTGATAATCAAGGATGTGAAAGAACAATTCCAAAAGAACCCTAAAAAAAAACAAGTACGAAGGATAGTCAATTTGCCTGCACATAATGACCTTATAGGTCATTTTTTAATATATTTATGAAAATTACTATTTTGTCTTTTATAAATTAATTTGGACTTATTTTAAACTATATTTTTGGAACTGAAATACTAAGTTTTAAAAATTGAAAAATATGAATTTGGGCATTTTTTGAAGCTTAAGTTGTTTAAAAAAGTGAGTTTCTATACCTTTCTGAATTTTGGGTGTCAGGTCAGAAATCCATTAATGTCATGAGCTTTGGAATATTGAATTTGGTCTAGAGAAGTTACGAAAATTTATTTGGAGTTAAAATGAGGTTTCTAGGCCCAAAGTTGCATTTCTAAGTTATTTTCGGGGCCAAAGTTTTACTTTGGTTAACATTTGGAGTTCGAAAGTTCGGATTAAAATCTAACCGTTTCAGTAGTTTCAGATGTGAAACTAACGCTAGAAATAGTCTCATCATAATTGTCGGAGTTGCTGAGGGCAATTTTGGTATTTTTAGTTTTAAACTAATTTATTTGACTTGCATTGGTAATTATGTCAAGGAGAACTCACAATCGAATTTTGATTGTTTCATTGCGTTCAGATCGCCACTTTTGGTATGGATACATGTTTGATTTTTGTAATTCTAGGTCTAGATAAATTTTGAGGGGCCATATCGAGAAATGTTATTGGCTGGTGCAAAGTGTTCTGGTGCAATTAGCTCTCTTCTCCGCGTTCGTGGAGGAGCGTCCGCGTTCTCTGAGGTGCTGGTGTTGCTTTTCTCCGCGTTCATGGACCATAGTCCTATATTCACGAAATATTAGTCAATGACCCCCATTTCCTTATCCGGGTTTGCAGATGTCTTGATCCTGTCACATCCCAAAATATCCCCTAGATGTGACTAGCACCCGCCCACACTATTTGTTGGGAGATCCAAATAATCATACACACCTAAACTATCCAAGCACTAAAAATATATGTGCAACTCCAAAACTTATTAATACTCATACCAATAGAGTAACTAGCAAACCAAAATCGCATATCAATTTATGAAAGGAAAAGGTCACTTAACAAACTATCTCTAGCCCAAATCCCACAATAAGATCATGGAGCATCTAATAGAGTGATATATGAGTTTAACTGACGGGCATATAACCCCAAAAAGAAGAAAAACATAAACTATTCTAGATAGAGTCGAAGTAGTAGCCTCCACGAATAATGTGAAGGCTCACCTCAGCAATAAAATACATGGAAACGAACTCATCAGCCACAGTCTTGCCCTCTATAATAGTATCTGTATTGATATACAAGTAAGGTGTGAGTTTTATATAAATATAACCCAGTAAGATCCTCGACTCGCTACTTTAATACCTCTGGAACAAGAGTTATAAAATACATCTGCACAATGGATATAAATAAATAATATACATACGAATATACTTCATAATAAGCTCAGTAAGTTCAAACAAATGTTCAAAAGGGTCACAACATGTCTTAATTCAATCCCTACTCAAAACCTTTCATAAATGACAGCGAAGGAGATCAACCCATCACCCCGACAAGTCCATGGCAGCATGAATAATGCTCTTAAAATGTACTATTACAGCATGTACAAAGCTCCTAATATATTACGGCAGCATGGGTATGCCCCTAATATATTAAGACGGCTAAGTATGCCCCTAGTAACCACATCACAGTAATAAAGAAGGATATTGAGCATCACACCACATACAACTCATGAAAATATTTGATATTCTTCTCAAAAATAGCACATCTAGGGATGATAAGAAACGTCAACTCTGTCAAGCACATGCTTGTCCCAACACATACACCAGACAGAGAAAAATATACTTTTTTTTCAAAGCTTATTCGAAAAGCAAACACTAAAGCTTAAAGTCTCACTTAACTTATTAATGACAAGTTCCACAACCTTGCATGCGTAGAGCACCCACTACAACAACCCCTACTTTCCACAATCTATGAAAAAAATATTGATTATTGAATATTAATTATGTTGGCCAAACTCAAGTCTCAATATCCCTAGTCTTTA
>JAOTQR010069062.1:0-13406 GCA_025774065.1 Solanum ossicruentum | reverse complement strand
TCACTCTCTATCACCCCAACCCTACTCCCAAATAATTATTTTTCATAAAAAGAATTTTAAATTTTTTCTACTTTCATACGCTATCACCCACTACTCCCACCCACCCCCCAACCCTCAGCTCCACCCTTCCCACGCCTCTATCACTGATAATTTTTAAATGAGAAAATATTAAGAAAAATTTGCCCACTCAACCGGCCCCTCACTCGTCCCCTACACCACACTCTATACCAATTAAAAAAAAAATATCTCCAAGCCCCACCAAACCTCCTACCTACAAATATCTTTTTAAAAAAATAAAATAAGTTAAATTTTTTTATCACCCCACCCTCCATTTCCATCATAGTTCCCCCTCCCCTTCTCTCCAAAAAGAAATTAAAGAAAGATACAAAAAAACGTTAAATTTTTTCACCCTACCCCCTTCCTTTCTAAAACAATTTTTTTTTAAAAAAATAATCTTTTTAACCCCCATTCCCGCTCCCAAATTTTCTTCTAATGAAAATAAAAAAAAATAATATTTTTCTCCCTACTCTCACCTCTCAACCTCAATTTTTTACAAAGTAAAATTCAATAAAAAGAAAAAATCATCCCACCTCCCCACTTCCACCATAACCCTCACCAGACGTCCCCCGCTACTGCCGGGCCACCTGGGTCTCTTCCCGGGCTTGTTGTGGACCCACTCGTATGATTTTTGGGGAATGTTACGCGGGAGCCCCCTGCAGCACTAGAATCCGTGGGCTAACACCCACAGGAAACTGTCTAAATTGTTTGTTTCATGTTCTTTGGCCCATAAAATCCCACCAGGCGGCCCCCGACATCGCCAAGCCACCTGGGACCCTTCCCGGGCTCGTTTCGGATCCACTCGTATAATTTTTCAGGAATGTTGCGTCGCAATCCCCTGCAACGTCGGGATTCAGGGCCAACGCCCATAGAAAACTACCGAAACCACATGTATCCTGTTCCTTGACCTATAAAATCTTACCAGCGTCCCCCGCCACCATTGGGCCACCTGACCTTTTCTTGGGCTCTTTGCAGACCCACTCCTATGATTTTTTTGGGAATGTTGCGCTGGAGCCTCCTGCAGCGCCAGAATTCGCACGATAACACCCACAGAAAACTGTCGAAATCGCTTGTTTCCTATTCCTTGTCCCACAAAATCCTACCAGGCATCCCCCGCCGGCGACGGGCCACCTGGACCTCTTCCCGGGTTGGTTGCTGACCCACTCATATGATTTTTTTCAAAATGTTGTGCCAGAGCGTCCCTCCAGCACTAGAATCAATGGGCTAACAAACAGAAAACTATCGAAATCGCTTTTTTCCTCCTTGGCTCATAAAATCCCACCAGGTATCCCCCGCTGCCGCTGGGCCACTGGGCCTCTTCCCGGGCTCATTGCGAAACCACTAGTATGATTTTTAGAGAATGTTGTACCGGAGCCCCTTGCTGCGCAAGATTCAATGGGCTAACACTCACAAAAAACTGTCGAAATCGCCTATTTCCTGTTCCTTGGCCATAAAATCCCACCTGGCGACCCCAGCCGCCACCACGCCACCTAGACCTCTTCCCGAGCTCGATTCGGACCCACTCGTGTGATTTTTCGAGAATGTAAGGCCCGAGCCCCCTGCAATGCCAGAATATGTGGGCTAACACCTACAGAAAACACCCGGAATCGTCTGTTTCCTGTTCCTTAGCCCATAAAATACTACCAGACGTCCCCCGCTGCTGTCGGGCCACTAGGTCTCATCCCGAGCTTATTCCAGACCCACTCGTATGATTTTTCGAAAATGTTGCGCGGGAGACCCCTACAACACAAGAATTCATGGGCTAACACCCATAGGAAACTGTCGAGTACCTTGGCACATAAAATCTCACCAGGCATCCCCCGCTACCACCGGGTCACCTGGGCCTATTCCCGGGCTCATTGCAGACCCACTCATATAATTTTTCAGGAATGTTGTGCAGGAGCCCCTGCAGCGCCAGAATCTATGGTCTAACACCCACAGAAAATTGTCGAAATCACCTATTTCCTGTTCCTTGACCCATAAAATCCTATCGGGCGTCCCCCACCTGCCGCCGGGCCACCTTAGCCTTTTACTGGGCTCGCTGCTGATTAACTCGTATGAATTTTTGGGAATATTGCGTCGAAGCCCCCCGCAGAGTCAAAATCCGTGGGCTAACACCCATAGAAATCTACTGAAATCGCCTGTTTCTTGTTCCTTGGCCCAAAAATCCAACTAGGCATCCCCCGCCATCGTCGGGCCACCTAAGCCTCTTCCCGGGCTCGTTGTAGACCTACTTTTATGATTTCTTGGGAATGTCATGTGATAGCCCCTACAGTGCTAGAATCAGTGGGCTAACACTTACAGAAAATTGCTAAAAAGCGCATGTTTCCTTTCCTTGACCCATAAAATCTGACCTGGCATCCCCAACCACAGCTAGGCCACCTTAACCTCCTCCCGCACCCGTTGTAGACTCACTCGTATAATTTTTTGGGAATGCTGCGCCAAATCCACTGCAGTGCAAGAATCTATGGGCTAACACCCACAGAAAACTACCGAAATTGCCTATTTCGTGTTCTTTAGCCCATAAAATTCCACCAGGCATCCCCCGCGTTGCTGGGCCACTTGGGTCTTTTCCTGGGGTCGTTACGAATCCAATCACATGATTTTTCATGAATGTTACGTTGGAGCCCTTGTAGAGCCAGAATCATTGGGCTAACACCCATAGAAAACTGTGAAAATCGCCTATTTCTTGTTCTATGGCCCATAAAATCCCACCAGGTGTCTCACGCCGCCGCGAGCCACCTGGGCCTTTTTTCGGGCTCTCTGCAGACCCACTCTAATGATTTTTGGGGAATGTTGCGCGTGAAACCCCTACAGCGCCAGAATCCGTAGGCTAACACCCACAGAAAACTGTCGAAATTGCTTGTTTCCTCTTCCTTGGCCTATAAAAGCCTACTAGGCATCCTGCGTCACCTCAGGCCACATGGGCCGCTATCCGAGCTCGTTGTAGACGCACTCGTGTGATTTTTCGCAAATATTATACTGGAGCCCCCTGCAGTGCCATAATCTGTGGGCTAACACCCAAATAAAAAGTGCCGAAATCGCCTATCTCCTGTTCCTTGGCCCATAAAATCCCACTAGGCATCCCCTGCCACCGCCGGGCCACCTGGGCCTCTTCCTGGGCTCGTTACGGATCCACTCGTATGATTTTTTAGGAATATTGCGGGGGAGCCCCCAGTAGCGCTAGAATCCGTGGGGCTAATACCCAAAGAAAAACTGTCGAAATCGTATGTTTCTTATTCCTTGGCCCATAAAATCCCAACAGTGGTCCCCCGCTGCCGCCAGGCCACCTGGGCCTCTTCCCGGGCTCGTTACAGACCCACTCGTATGATTTTTTGTGAATGTTGTATAGGAGTCCCCTGAAACACCAGAATCTGTGGGTTAACACCAATAGAAAAATGTCAAAATCATTTGTTTCCTCTTCCTTGGCCCAAAAAATCCTCCCAGGTGTCCCCCGTTGTCGACGGGCCACCTGGGCCTCTTCCGGGGCTCGTTGCGCACCCACTTGTATGATTTTTCAAGAATGTATCACTGAAACCCCCTGCAGTGCCAGAGTCCATGGGTTAACACCCACAGAAAGCTACTGAAATCACTTGTTTCCTGTTCCTTGGCCCATAAGATCCTACCAGGCATTCTTTGAGCCTATTAGGCCACCTGGACCTCAGTCTGGGCTCGTTGTGGATCCACCCGTATTGATTTTTAGGAATCTTACGCCAGAGCCCTCAGTAGCACCAAAATCTGTGGGCTAGTACCCACAGAAAACTTTCGAAATCACCTATTTCCTGTTCCTTGGCCCATAAAATCCCACCAGACGTTCCCCGTTGCCGTCGGGCCACTGATACCTCTTCCCAGGCTCATTGTGGATCCATTCATATGATTTTTTGGGAATATTACGCCAGAGCCCCCTGCAGTGCCAGACTCCATGGGCTAACAATCACAAAAAACTGCTAAAATCGCCTATTTCCTGTTTCTTTGCCCATAAAATTCCACCAGGCATCGCTCGCCGCCGTCGGGCTACCTGGACCTCTTCCTGTTCTCGTTTCGGACCCCCTTGTATGATTTTTTGAGAATGTTGCGCTGGAGCCCCCTACAGCGCTAGAATCTGTGGGTTAACACCTACAGAAAACTATCAAAATCGCATATTTTCAGTTCCTTGGCCCATAAAATCCTACCAAGCATCCCTCGCCATCGTCCAACCACCTGGACCTTTTTCCAGGACTCATTGCGGACCCAATTGTATGATTTTTTAGAATACTGTGCTAGAGCCCTTGCAGCGCTAGAATTCATTAGCTAACACCCATAGAAAACTACCGAAATCGCATGTTTTTGTTCATTGGCCAATAAAATCCTACAAGGTGTCCCCCTCCCCCCGGGGCCACCTGGGCCTCTTCTCGGTCTCGATGGGGACCCACTCGTATGATTTTTTAAGAGTATTGTGCCGGAGCGCCCTGCAGCACTAGAATTTATGGGCTAACACCACAGAAAACTACCGAATTGCCTATTTCTATTTCCTTGGCCCATAAAATCCTATCAGACATCCCTCGCCACCACTTGGCCACGTAGGCCTCTTCCCAGGCTCGTTGTGGACCCACTCATTCAATTTTTCAGGAGTGTTCTAGTAGAGCCCCGTGCAAAGTGCTAACACCTACCGAAAACTACCAAAATGGCATGTTTCCTATTTCTTGGCCGATAAAACCCCATCAAGCATCCTCCGCCGCCATCGGGCCACCTGGCCCTTCCCGAGCTTGTTGCGGACCCACTTGTATTATTTTTCAGGAATGTTGCTCCAGAGCCCCTGCAGCGTCAGAATCCATGGGCCAACACCCATAGAATACTGTCGAAATTATCTTTTTCCTGCCATAAAATCCTACCAGGCGGACCCCGCCATCGTAGGGCCACCTGGGCTCGTTGCGGACCCATTCGTATGATTTTTTGGGAATGTTGCACTGGAGCTCGTTGTAGCGCAAGAATCTGTGGGCTAACACTCTCAGAAAACTGTCGAAATCGCCTCTTTCCTAATCCTTGACACAAAAAATCCCTCCAAAGATCCCCCACCACTGCTGGCCACCTGGGCCTCCTCCTAGGCTCTTTGCGGACCCACTCGTTTATGGTAATGTGGCACCGGAGCCCCCTGTTGTGCCAGAATCCAAGGGTTAACACCCACAGAAAACTGTCAAAATCGCATGTTTACTGTTTCTTAGCCAAAAAATCCCACCAGATGTTCCCTGCCGCTTCCGGGCCACCTGGGCCTCTTCCCGAGATCGTTGCAGACTCACACGTATGATTTTTGGGAATGTTAGATGGCAGTCCTCAGCAACGCCAGAATCCGTGGGCTAACACCCATAGGAAACTGCTGACATGACATGTGTCCTATTTCTTAGCCCATAAAATCGGAGCAAGCGTCCCCCACCATCGTCAGGCCACTTGGGCCTCTTTCCGAACTCATTATCGATCCACTCGTATAAATATTTTGGAACGTTACACTAGAGCCCCCTGCAGCACCAGAATTCGTGGGCAAACACCCACAGAAAATAACCAAAATCGCTTGTTTCCTGTTACGTGGCCCATAAAATCCCACCAAGATCCCCCATCACCACCAAGCCTCTTCCTAGGCTCGTTACAGATCCACTCGTATGATTTTTTGAAATGTTGCGCCAAAGACCACTATAGTGCCAGAATCCATGGGCTAATACCCACAGAAAACTATAGAAATCGCGCGTTTCCTAGTTCTTGGCCCATAAAATCCTTCCAAGCATCTCCTGCCGCCGCCGGGCCACTTGTGCCTCTTTCCATGCTCGTTGTGGGCCTACTCGTATGATTTTTTGAGAATGTTACTCCGGTGCCCCCTGCAGCGCCAGAAACCGTGGGCTAACACGCACAAAAAGCTGCTGAAATTGTCCCCTGCTACTGCCGAGCCACTTGGGCCTCTTCCTGGCCTCATTGCGGACCCACACAAATGATTTTCTGGGAATTTTACATCAGAGGCCCCTGCAGCGCTAGAATCCGTATGCTAACACCCACAGAAAATTGCCAAAATCACCTATTTCCTGTTCCTTGGCCTATAAAATCCTACAAGGCATCCCCCGTCGTTGTTGGGCCACCTAGCTTCTTCCCGGACTCGTTGCGCTATAATTCGTGGGTTAACACCCATAGAAAATTGCTGAAATCACCTATTTCCTGCTCTTTGGCCCATAAAATCCCACCGGGTGTCCCTAGCCACTGTCGGACAACCTAGGCCTTTTTACGGGCTCATTGCGGAGCCTCTAGTATGATTTTTTAGGAATGTTGCGTCAGAGCCCCCTGCAATGCTAAAATCAGTGGGCTAACACCAATAGAAAACTAACAAAATCACATGTTTCCTTTTCCTTGGCCCATAAAATCATACCAGGCGTCCCCCGTCACCGCAGGGCCACCTAGGCCTCTTCCTAAGCTCGTTGCAGACCCACTCATATAATTTTTTGGGAATGTTGCACCGGAGCCCCTGCACCACCAGAATCCGTGGATCCATAAAAAACTGCTGAAATTGCTTGTTTCCTTTTCCTTTGCCCATAAACATCTACCAGGCGTCCAAGCCGCTACCGTCGGGCCACCTAGGCCTTTTCTCGGGCTCGCTGTGGACCTACTTGTATGATTTTTCGAGAATGTTTCATTGAAGTCCCTGCAACACCAGAATCCGTGGGTTAACACCCACAAAAAACTGTCAAAATCGTCTATTTCCTGTTCCTTGGCCCATAAAATCGTACCAGGCGTCCCCGCAGCCGCTGGGCCACCTGGGCCTTTTCTCGGGTTTGTTGCGGACCCACTCATAGGATTTTCTATTAATATTTCACCGGAACCCCCTGCAGCGCCAAAATTCATGGGCTAACACCCATAGAGAACTATTGAAATTGCATGTTTCCTGTTCTTTGGCCCATAAAATCCCACCAGGCATCCTCCGCTGCCACCTGGACCTCTTTCTGGGATCATTGCGGATAAACTCGTATGGTTTTTTGAGAATGTTGCGCCGAAGCCCCCTGCAACGCCAGAATTCGTGGGCTAACACCCATAGAAAACTGTCAAAATTGCTTGTTTCCTGTTCCTTGGCCCGTAAAATCCAACCAGGCGTCCCCTGCCACTGCTGGACCACCTAGGCCTCTTCCTAGGTTCATTACGAACCTATTTATATGACTTATCGGTAGTGTTGTGTAGCGCCCTGCAGTGCCAGAATTCGTATGATAACACCCCACAGAAAACTACGGAAATCGATCATTTCGTGTTCCTTCGCCCATAAAATACTACCAGGCGTCCCCCACCACTGCCTGGCCACCTGGGCCTCTTCTTAGGCTCGTTGCGGACCCACTTGTATGATTTTTCGTGAATGTTGCGCCTGAGCCCCCTACAGCCCTAGAATCTATGTTAACACGCATAGATAACTACCGAAATCACCTGTTTCTTGTCTTTTGGCCCATAAAATCGTACCAAGCATCCCTTGGCATCACCTGGCCACCTGGGCCTCTTGCTGAGCCCATTGCGAACCCACTCATATGATTTTATGGGAATGTTGTGCCTGAGCCCCCTGCAACGCCAGAATCTGTGGGCTAACATCCACCGAAAACAGCCGAAATCGTCTGTTTCCTGTTCCTTGTCTTATGAAATCTTACTAGGTGTCCCTCGCCGCCGCCGGGCCACCTGGGCCTCTTCCTGGGCTCATTGCGGACCCACTCGTATGATTTTTAGAGAATGTAGCGCCGAAGCCCCCCGCAGCGCCAGAATCCGTGGTTAACCCACAAAAAACTACCGAAATTGCTTGTTTCTTGTTCCTTGGCACATAAAATGCTACCAGGCGTCCCCCACAGCCGTCGGGCAACCTGGGCCTCTTCCCGGTTCGTTACAGACCCACTCATATGATTATTCTAGAATGTTGAGTCGGATCCCCCTGCAGTGCCAGATCTGTGGGCTAACACCCACAGAAAACTATTGAAATCACTTATTTCCTTTTCCTTGGCCATAAAATCCTACGAGGCATCCCCCACCACCACCAGGCTACCTGGGCCTCTTCTCGGACTCGTTGCGGACCCACTCGTATGATTTTTTAAGAATATTGCGTCGCAGCCCCCTAGCGGCAGAATCCGTGGGCTAAACCCCACAGAAAACTATCGAAATTGTCTGTTTCCTATTCCTTGGCCAATAAAATCCTACCAGGCGTCCCTCGCCGCTGTCGGCCACCTAGGCCTTTTCCCGGGCTTATGCAGACTCACTGATATGATTTTTTGAGAATGTTGCGCCGGAGCCCCCTGCAGCGCTAGAATCCATGGGCTAACACCCATAGAAACTATCGAAATCGCCTGTGACCTATTCGTTGGCCCATCAAATCTAGCTAGGTATCCCCCGCCGCCGTCGGACCACTTGGGCCTCTTCTTAGGCTCGTTGTGGACCAACTCCTATGATTTTTTCAAGAATGTTGTGCCGGAGCACTAGCACCAGAATCCGTCGGCTAACATCCACTGAAAACTGCCGAAATCGCTTGTTTCCTGTTCCTTGGCCCATAAAATCCTACTAGGCCTCCCCCACCTCCATCGGGCCACCTAAGCCACTTCACGGGCTCATTGCGACCCCACTTGTATGATTTTTCGAGAATGTTGCGTCTGAGCCCTTGTAGCTCCAGAATTTGTGGGCTCACCCCTACAAAAAAATTGCCGAAATTGCTTATTTCCTGTTCTTGGCTCATAAAATCCTACCAGGCGTCCCCCGTCGCCATCGGGCCACCTAGGAGTCTTTCGAGGCTCGTTACGGACCCAACCATATGATTTGTTGAAAATGTTGCGTGGGAGCCCCCTGCAGCGCTAAAATCCGTGGGCTAACACCCACAGAAAACTATCGAAATAGCCTGATGAGTCGTTGAAATATGACTTGTATAACACTTTAAATAAAGAATTGTTGTGTGTTCTCAAGCAAACTTGTTATTTGGATGTTTATTTTTGTTATTTTTCAAGAAAAAAACTAAGGCGTCGAAGAAATGAGAATACGAAAGAAAAAGGAAGAAAAAGAGTGCACAGAGGAGCCAAAATGGACCTAAGTGTGGGCACACGGGGGCATACACGACCCGTGTACATCCACATGGATTGTGAGGCCCATCGTAGCCTCACACTTGGATGATGGCAGTGGCTATTTGGTGAAGGCAAGTCCCACGGCACGTGTCACGGACTGCGGGACGTCAAATGGGTTGTTATAAGGCTCATCAAAGCGACTTGAAGACGGTACCGTTGAAGGTTGGAAGATTTTGGCAAAGTGGAAAGAGACGGGTCGTTTCACGGGTCGTTGAGCGTATGACGGGTCGTCCCATATCTCATGTGATTGACATGAAGGTGACACCGTCGAAAAGCTAGCAAATTGGGCTAAGGGAGGTCAAACGATGCGTGTCATGGACCATGTGATCAAACCATGAACCGTGACGTGGAGGCGTGTGGAAGAAGTTGAGCGAAAATGACAAAGGCACAACAGACGGCCCATCTCATGGACCGTCTCACTTCACACGGGCCGTTTGCCTGAGCGTGTAGCAGCACATGATGAGAAGCGAAGTGAGGCTAAGGGCAGCCACACGGACCGTTTGACGGTCTGTCTACCGTCACACGGGCCGTGTGGTGACCTGTGTCCATACTAACAAATTTTTTCTATTTTTATTAGGATTAGGTTTTCTTTGGATATAAACGGTTATTTTATCTAGTTTTTAGTTAGTCTTGGACGGCTAGAGCTAGGAAACATTGAAAATATTATTTTCTTAGAGATTTCACAAGATTTTAGGGATTTTGCTTATCGAATTCAAGCTTGTAACTTGTGGATTCATCGATTCTTCAATAGTAAGTCTTCTATTATGAATTCCTTGTATCGTTGGGAGGTTTATTCCTTGAATATGTTATGCTAAACCCACAACTAGGGTTGTGGGAACCATTACAAATCAATAAGATAGACGAATATGGGGTAAGTCTCGGGATTGATTAGCGTATATGTCGTAGTAACCTTCGTTTTAATTTCTTCCTTGATGAGTCGATGCGTTAGGGTAAGACTTTATTCTTTGCATGCCCGAAAGAGATGTTTTGATTAGGAAAAGAGTTCTATGATAGAAATTCGAGGGTTTTAACCTAGTTTAAGTACTTGAGACCGAAATGTGAGAGCATTCCGAGACAAACAACAAGGGTTAATACGTAAGCGTTCTAAGACTGAAAGGTGAAGAATGATATGCATTTAAGAGGGAGGTGAATTAAATGTTACGTAACTTGTTAGATCTTATATACGTAATCATGAACGAGTTTACCACTAGATTCGGCTATCGCATTAGATGTCAAGGGGGACACAATCCTAGCCTTGCATAAATTGATTGAAATCTAGTCGTTTTTTGCACTCATTTATTGCTTTCTTTAGTTAATTAGTTTAAAAACCAAACCCCCCATATTTACTTTATGCACTTTTGTTTCGGGAATAGATATTACATTTGAAAATGATGCTAATAAGTATATTCTCACGTATTCCCTATGGGATCGATCTCAACTGTTGTTGAGTTCTATATTTGATCAGCGACCGCTTTACTATTCCATTTGGAGTGTAAATTTGGGCGTATCATAGCCCATTTTCCTATTCCTTGGCCTATAAAATCCTACAAAGTATCCCCACCACCATCGGGTCACCTAGGCCTCTTCTCCGGCTTGATGCGAATCTACTCTTATGATTTTTCGGGAATATTGCGTTGGAGCCTCCTGGAGCTACAGAATCAGTGGGCTAACACCCACAGAAAACTGTTGAAATCGCATATTTCCTGTTCCTTGGCTAATAAAATCCTACCAAGCGTCCCCCGCCGCCGTCGAGCCACGTGAGCCTCTTCTTGGGCTTGTTGCGGATCCACTTGTATGATTTTTCAAGAATGTTGTGTCGAAGTCCCCTGCAACGCCAGAACCCGTGGGCTAATACCCATAGAAAACTACCAAAATTGTCTATTTCCTGTTCCTTTGCCCTTAAAATCCTACCAGGAGTCCCCCGCCGCTGCTGAGCCACTTGGGCCTCTTCCTGGGCTCGTTGCGGACCCAGTCGTATGAATTTTCCAAAATGTTTTACTGGAGCCCCTACAGCGCCAGAATCTATGGGCTAACACCCACAGAAAACTGCCGAAATCGCTTGTTTCCTGTTCCTTGGCCCATAAAATCCTACCAACCGCTGGACCACCTGGGCCTCTTCCCGGGCTCGTTTCAAACCAACACGTATAATTTTTTGGGAATGTTACGTTAAAGGCCTCTGCAATGCCAGAATCTGTGTGCTAACACCCACAGAAAATTACCGAAATCGTCTTTTTCCTGTTCCTTGGCCCATAAAATCCTACCAGGCGTCCCCCGCCACTCATATGATTACATTACGGACCCACTCATATGATTTTTCGGGAATGTTGCGTCGAAGCCCCCTGCGACGCCAGAATCCATGGGCTAACACCCATAGAAAACTGTTGAAATAGTCTGTTTCCTTTTTCTTGGCCCATAAAATCCCACCAAGCATCCCCCGCCATCGTCGGGCTATCTGGACCTCTTCTCCGGCTCGTTGAGGAGCCATTTGTATAATTTTTCAGGAATGTTACGTCGGAGCCCCATGCAGTGCCAGAATCCATGTGCTGACACCCAGAGAAAACTACTGAAATCGCTTGTTTCCTGTTCCTTGACCCATAAAATCCTACCAGGCGTCCCCCGCCGCCGCTGGGCCACCTGAGCCTCTTCTCGGGCTCGTTCCGGACCCACTCATATGATTTTTCGGGAATGTTGCGCCAGAGCCCGCTGCAGCGTCAAAATTCGTGGGCTAAAATCCATAGAAAACTACCAAAATCGCTTGTTTCTTGTTCCTTGGCCCCTAAAATAATCCCACCAATGTATCCCACCATCGTTGGGCCTCTTCTCGGGCTCATTACGGACCCACTCATATGATTTTTTTGAAATTATATGACGGAGCCTCCTGCAGCACCAAAATTCGTGGACAAACACCTATAGAAAACTGTCGAAATCGTTTATTTCCTGTTCCTTGGTCTATAAAATCCCACCAAGCGTCCCACGTTGTCAACGGGCCACCTGGGCCTCTTCCTGAACTCGTTGTGGACCTACTAGTATGATTTTTCGGGAATGTTGCGCTGGAGCCCCTTGCAGCGCCAGAATCCATGGGCAAATACCCACAGAAAACTGCCAAAATCGTCTATTTTCTGTTCCTTAGCCTAAAAAATCCTTCTACTCTCTCTCTCTCTCTCTCTCTCTCTCTCTCTCTCTCTCTCTCTCTCTCTCTCTTTTTTTATCTAATATTATATATAATTTTTAAAATAAAATTTCGATTATTTGGTGTACCAAAATTTTGAACCTCTACACCGAACACCGAACTGAAGACTAAACTTTTAAAAAAGGAAAATCAACATCAAATCGAAAAACCGAGTTAGTTTGGTTTGGTTCAATTTTTTGATATTTATGCCCACCCCAATAAAAAAATTAAAAGAAAGTTAAATTTTTTCGCCAACCTCCCTGCCTCCCCCCCCCCCCCCAACCACATTTCCGCCCTACCCTGATATGAGCTTTTAAAATAGACCAACTCATATCAACCCATTTAGAAAATATGAGTGATTAATTAAAATATATATGGATAAAATGTATTTCTTTTACCTTATGTGGATTGAAATTGCCACCTATGACACCTCCCAACTTTGAATATACACAAGTATGCACTCAAATTTGTATAAAATTAAAACAAAAATAGACACATACATCTTATTCGGCATAATAACATATGGAACACCATTCGAGACACAAAATTATCAAAATATCATGTAGAACAAATAAATATTTGTTCACGTTTTGATATAATTAAAGTGCCTACTTGTGCAATAATAAATTTCGCGAATATAGTTATCAGCCGAAGCCAAACTAAGGATCATATTTACTTGTGAACTTTTGAGGAGAATTTGGAAAAGGCCAGTGAAGACCAGCAAATGAACTTGAGAGAAATAGAAAGAAAATTTTTATTCATTAGTAAGAACTTTATGCTTTTTTGAGTATAAATCTATGGGAATTAATAAGGACCTACATAGCTGAATTTTATACACCTTAATAACAGAAACAAAAAGAACAAGAATGGCAGCTCTCCTACAAAAGAAACTGCAGTTGGTTTTGCATATACCGGCTAAACTTCTCAGCTTCTCAGATCAACAAGAAAGATGGATCCATCGCGGTATGGGGGGGGGGGGGGGGGGAAGAAACTTCCACAAGTTTAAAAGGTCGCCCAAGGGCCTTTCCCCGTGTTTCACAAAGTTAAAATCTTCTCGAAGTAAAAAGAAAAAACAAAAGGGGGTCAGGGAAAAC
>JAOTQR010069041.1:0-13407 GCA_025774065.1 Solanum ossicruentum | reverse complement strand
ATACATACATACATATATATACACATACTTTAGTAACTCTAAACTACTAGATAAGGTCAAGAATTGCTAGATCACTAAATCTCATGATAAGAAATAATTCTCTAGCTTATGGTATGTTTAAGTAAAGGCTATCATCACACTCCCTTTCCTAAGTTAGATAATGCCTACTCATCAATTATACCTCCTTACCTATCTAAACTCATACTCTATAAATCTCATATGACTCTCCTTTCAAAATCATGAACATAGTTTAGATCTACTACTTTATGCCCTTTGTTCTTATATTCAACATATATACTTATCATTACCAACACCATGCTACTTTAATATCAACTTCTTTTATATTCGAGTGTGCACCATCTTATATTAACTAACAACTCTTCTTCTACCTCATCATGGAAGCTGGGGGATATTACTATCCTTTAACCAAAACTTAGAAGGGTCTTGACTTTTCACCACATGACTCTTAGCTACCAACTTCAAGCAATTTCTATTCTCACTCTTCATGATTTCTACATCTTTCTAGCTCTAGGAACATTCTGTCACATAGTTTAAAAAGGCCTTCAATCACTTTCTCTCAAGGGGAGGGGATACTACTTAGTATTTAGAGGCATAACTTTCTTTCCTCTCAAGAATAACATCTAAAGAACGATTTAGGGAATAGAGTCTAAAAATACATCTTGTCTTGCTCTAGCTCAAACACACAATTCATATGAATAAGAGTGCATTATTTTGGATCGATAAAATTAAGCACACTTGTTGGCTCCTCTCAAACCTAGTGTATTCTCCTTGCTTTCTGAATAATTTATCTGAAGGTAACTCAACAATAAAGATTTGGGATTTTCTGTTCCTACCACCTTAACATGAGAGGTAGTCGAACGAATCTGGCAACACACAAAGATAGACAAGTTTCTTAGAAAGTAACTCTATTGTACGATCTAGAGTGTGAAAGAAGTGAAACTTTTCTTAGATGTCAATAGTCTCTCATTTATAGAAGTGGGGCCCTCACAACAATAAATAAGTTCCTACAGATACAACTTTATAGACACTCTAGGACACTTGAACTCTATGTTTTGATACTAAGTTTGTTACTCCCCGAGTCTACAACCTAGACGTGATTGACACTCGAGAAACCATTGTTGGTCCCCAAGCTAACCCTTGACCTGGCTGACTTACTCAATTGGAAACGTTAACATGCATACAGAAGCTTTACAATAGGAACCTTTTAAAATATATAGTAAAACTCATGAGTCACAATCATGCTTTATACAAAATCTAAAAACACCTCTTAATACATTAGTAATAAAGCTTAAAATATCTGAATGGAAAGACTAGACCGACTCACTAACTCTGTCCATGAAGCCTTTACTGTACTATGATAAGTGCCGCAACAATACCCACGGCTACCTAATTGTAAAATAAAATACATAAACTATACTGACTAGAGTCCTCTGAAAGCAAAGACATCTCACCATTGCCTTTGGAAAGCTAATGTACTGAATATCTGTTGTAATGTGGATACATGAATCCACGTCATAAAATGATGCAGCGCCAAAATCGTCAGTACGTGGAATGTATGGTATGTAAAATGGCCAAAACAGAAACTCAAGGTAGGCTATACTTTTAAGGTAAAAAAACATATCTCAGTATAAAAAGCATAAGTAATAAATGTAATATATGCTGAAAATATAACATATGCTGAAAGTATAAATGTAAAACTAACTTGCTTTGACTTGGGGAGTTTTTCTAACCGTCAACCACCAGTATGAGCTTCGTTGTGATACATCATCTTACCCATACTGCCATAGCTATCCCATACTTTGCCGGGGTAGGGGACAAAAAACTAAGAGATGGATTCATCCCAAAACTGGGTCATCTCAGTGGCAAGTGAGGAATTGTCTTCTGGTATAATCCTATCCTATGCTGGCTTCAAGTTATTATTACTCTCACTCATATCAGTGCTTAATACTACTCCTAAAATATGCACTGTGCTCATTAACTGTCAAACTGTCCCACTTTAATGGAAAACTAGAAACCTGTCACTTGGAGCCTTGGCTCAAGATGTTTTCTTTAAACGAACTTTTCTTTCTAAAAACTGATAATACTTTCTCATAACTGATATTGCTTTCTTCAAAGAAAGAAATAGATATGCTCATTACTATGAAATTACATATTTGCAACTGTAAGTATCTTCAAACTTTGAAATCTATGCATGATGAATAGTAATACAAAGTACCTTAACTAACTAAACTGATCTTTCAAAACTGATATGCAATGCTCAAAAGATGGTATCGTAAATAGACTACTTCTATAATTCATGTTGAGATACTTCTTGAATTGACACATACTTTAGACTGGATAACTTTTCAGTGCACTTAAAACATAATAATGGAATGATTATCAATACTCATCTAGAGTTCTTGTACATACAGTAATGCTTCAGGAATCCAAAGAAAACTACTCAAAAATGAAGTTCTTCTCATAATGATAGTTAAATAATAAGGATTTCATGATAGGACTTTAGAATCTCTCCATAAGATCACAAGAATGAAATTGGCTTGACTTTTGACTAGTATTTTTGCTAGCAAATATAGATTAGGCACGAAAATAAGATTTTTGGTAGTCTTACATACCTGGTAGGGAGATAGACAATTGAATTCGCAAGGAATTTGATCTCAACCTCTAGAACCCTAGCTTCTCTTCTCTTCTTCTCTCAAGAACCCCAAATCAATTTTAGCGTAAGGAAGTTTAGAATAGGTTTAGAAACCTTTTTTAGATCTAAAACGACTTATATAAGTCATGGATGAAGTCTAGGAGGGGTGGACATTGACCAAAATGCCCCTCACGAAATAAAAGAAAAGTTTTAATTCGAAAAAACTCAGTTCGCGTCGCGCCTAGGACGCGCACATGTATAATTTTTGACTTAAAACTTAAAACATGTTGAAAAATCATTTTTGTATGAAAGTACACATAAAATACATTTGTCAAATACGTTTTATGTGTAAATTTTTGTAAATCGCTTTCCGATCGATTTTTCAATCCTGTAGAAAATTTTGAAAAAAAATATAAGCGTTGGTTCGTGCACCAACACTGTTTTCAGATTTAATTACGAAAATTTAATTTTTGATTCGGTTGCTCTAAAATCAGATTGAGGTCATTTTTCCACTCAATTTTTCGTACTGATCGCAAATCTGGTCTCGAATTTTCGTACTGACCCCAATCGGTCCAATCCATTTAAGTTTTTTAAAGTTATTGAGTCCATTTATTAGCTCAATCCAACTCATTTTTAACCCTTTAAAAATTAGGTTAATATATAATTCAAATTGATTCATTAAAATCTTATCAAAATATTTTAATTTTTTTATTTCCTGATTCATATATAGCCATAATGAAGAAAAAATAATTCTATTAGGTATAACAATATTTTAAATTGCGATTTTATCTTCAAATTGAATATTCTATTAAATAGAAGTAACGTACCATCATTTGGTTAAGATCAATCTATAATAATTCATCATTAGTAAATACTTCATCTGTCCCATTTTGTGTGGCACCCTTTCTTTTTTTGTCCATCCCAAAAAAAAATGCCACCTTACTCTAATTGGAAATAATTTGGCTTTAAAATTCCACTTTTACCCCTAATGAAATGAATCTCAACCATACAAAATTCTCAGAATGATTTTGAACCACAAGTTTCAAAAATCTTATTTTTTTACTTAAACACCATGCCAGTCAAAGGGTTCCACATAAAATGGAATGGAGGGAGTATATGTTTTTAACTAATATTGTAAGAACCTTAATTTATATTTTCTTAACTTATATTGATCATGAAAACTAAAAATATAAGTTTTATACGAACATATGAAATGCAATGTTTGACAAAAATATAAATATTATAAATATGAAGTCATAGAAAAATTATTAAAATATTTCACAAAAAGATAATCTATTAAATCTAACTAAAGAATATCAATTGTTTGTACTGTAAAATACGAAGTCATATACTACTTACACAAATAAAATTAAAAATATAACTGTAACAACTCATCTTGAGATGGGATGTCCCACATCGGCAAAACACAAGAGAGATGTTGGATAAATAAATAAAAAACTGGTCTATATACTGTGAGGCGCCTTTTGGGATCAGCCCAATGAGACAAATCCGTGATGGGCTAGGCCCAAGAGCGGAATTACATGGGTTATGTGTGTTTGGAATGGAATTTAGAAATCATTTGTTTGCAAGAAACTAAGTTAGAAGGGGATGAGATAAAGGAGGTTAAGTAGATTTGGGGAGTTACATGGGTTATGTGTGTTTGGAAGCTAGTGGGACTAGAGGGGAAATTCTAATGTTGTGGGACAATAAAGTGTGGAAGGGGGGTATTTTGGAGATTGGCATATACTTCATAACTTGCAAATTTGAAGCACAACTTCGAAACTTCACTTGTCACACTATAGGGGTTTACACTCCCAACTGCTACGTAGAAAAGAGGCTTGTCTGGGAGGGAATAGGGCCTATAAGGGGTCTAATAGGAAGACCTTGGGTTGTGTGTAGAGATTTCAATGTGATGAGGTCCATCTCTAAAAAGAGAAACTATTTGAGAAGAACAAAAGACATGAGAGAATTTTCAGATTTCATAGAAGATTTGAAGTTGATTGACATCCTATTAGAGAATTGCCCATATACTTGGTTCAAAGGAGATAATCAAGACATTGCCTAGAGAGTTGATAGGGTCCTGATATCAAATGAATGGGATGACAACCTTAACAACATCAAATAGATTGCTTTACAAAGGCTTAGATCAGATTACACTTCTATTGCATTACTGGGCGTAATGTGGAACCAAAACAAAAATTATTTCAAGTTTGAAAACTGGTGGTTAGACACAGAAGGGTTCACAAACAGAATCAAGGAATGGGGGGACTTCTTCAACTATTTTGGGAGACTAGACTTCATAATTGCTTCAAAACTTAAAACACTACACAAGGAAAGCTTAAGGTTTAGAGCAAGATTGATGAAAGGAATCTGGGAGCTAAAAATACGAACTTACTCAAGGAACTAGCTATTTTTGATGAAGTCAGTAAGGGTAGCTCACTAACAAAGGAGGAGGAAACAAGGAAGAACTCCAAATTACTAGAGTTTAAGGAATTACTTAAACATGAAGAAATTTCATGAAGACAAAAATCATCCCTATGGTTAAAGGAGACATGAACACTAATTTATTCCACAAAATGGACAGTGCCCATTAGAGGTACAACAACATTGATCTGCTGATAATCCAAGGAGAGCTATCCCAAGATCTTGCCAGAATTGAAGGGGAGATAGTACATTTCTATAAGAAGCTATATATTGAGACCACTGATTGGAGACCTGCGTATACTGATGCCAATTGTGCTAGGTTAACAGACGAGAGAAAGGAGAATCTGCAAAGGAACTTTAAGGAGAGTGAAGTCCTCAAATGTCTAAAAATGCGTGCAATTCATAAAGCAACCGATCCTGATGGTTTTACCATGAGTTTCTTCTTAAAATGTTGGGAGGTGTTAAAGAAGGACATCATGAAAGCTTTTCAAAACTTTTTTGATTAGGAAGTGTTTGAAATAAGTTTAAATGCAACATTTATTACTTTCATCCCAAAGAAGAAGGTTGCTAATGAACTAAGAGATTTCAGGTCTATCAGCTTAATAGGTAAATCTACAAGCTTTTTGCTAAAGTTCTGGCATAGAGAATAAGAGGGGTAATGGCTAAACTTGTGGATTCTCGTCAAATGGCTTTCATCCAAGGAAGACAAATCATGGATGCACTGCTGATATCTAATGAGGCAGTGGATTCTGAACAAAAGCAAAAGAAACCTGGAATACTTTGTACGTTATACATAGAAAAAGCCTCTGAACATGTTAATTGGGAATATCTTTTAACCACACTAGGGAAAATGGGGTTTTGGATGAAGCGGATCCACTGGATCCGACGAATGTATCACCACTGTGAGATTCTCAATACTTATAAATGGGTGTCCTATTGGTTTCTTTAGTACGGAGAGGGGACTGAGGCAGGGAGACCCTCTGCCTCCTTTCCTTTTCCTACTTGCTATGGAAGGAATGAAAAACATGATCAGACCAACTAAAGAGAGGGGATGGCTTAGAGATTTTGAGGTCAGCAGACCTGAAGTAGATAATGTCGAACTTACCCATCTACAATATGCTGATGATACCTTGATATTATGTGATGCTGATGAAGGACAACTAAAGGCGTTGAGGGTGATCTTAGTGTTATTTGAAGGGTTGTCTGGTCTACGCATTAATTAGAGGAAAATCCACCTCTATCCAATTAATAAAGTACTCAACATGGAAGCCTTAAATGTTGTTCTAGGAGGGGAAATTGGAGCACTACCTACATTATATCTTGGGATGCCTTTGGGGGCCAAATCTCAATCATATGAAATTTAGAACAAAGTTGTTGAGGAATGTGAAATGAAGCTAGCAAGATGTAAGTCACAATATCTCTTTAGGGGTGGTAGGTTGACCTTGATTAATTCTGTCTTGATTCACTACCAACCTATATGATGTCAGTATTTCCAATCCCTAAAAGGCTAATCACTATGTAGGATAAAATCAGAAAAAAATTTCTACGACAAGGAAATATTGAGAGAAAAGGCTATAACTTGGTCACATGGGATGCTGTGATAGTAGGAAAGAAGCATGGAGGTCTAGGAATAAAGAACTTGATGAATCAGAGCAAAGCCCTTAGAATGGAATGTTTGTGGAAGTTCAATAATGAAGAACCGTCGTACTGGATGGAAGTCATTAAGTCAAAATATGTATAGGAAGACAACTGGATGACCAAAGAGATGACTACGCCATATGGGGTCAGTGTATGGAAATCTATTAGATGGTCTGAGTGTAAGATTAATAAAAAGATCAAAGTGGGCAATCGAGAGAAAACAAAATTCTGAAAGGATGATTGGCACGTGGCAGGTAGGCTAGAGGTCTTGTATCATGGTATATATTTTTTATTATCTTACTAATAGAAGACCATTGCAAATATCACCAGACTTCTCAAGGGTGAAACTTCATCTTTAGAAGACAATTAAATGATTGGGAGATTCAAAGAGTAGCAGATTTTTTCAACATCATTGGACAATTTAATGGTCTGGAAGGAGGTCAAGACATTTTGTAGTGGAAAGGCAAGTGGAAGGGTCGTTTTAAGGTGGGCTATGTATACAACTGTTTGAATCATTCCCATCAGTCTCAAAGCCACTGGCCATGGAGAGGAATCTGGAAGTCAAAAATCCCACTAAAAGTGGCATGTTTTGTTGGGTTGTTATCTAAAGAAGTTGTACTGACCCAGGACAAGTTAAAAACAAGGATACCATTATCTTCTAGATCTTTCTTTTGTGGGAAAACTGCTGAGACAATTAATCATTTCTTGCTACATTGCAAGATCACTGGCCAACTATGGAGGTTATTCTTGAATCTTAAGGTTATGTCATAGACCATGCCAACCAAGATCACAGAAGCAACCCAGAGTTGGGAGGAAGCAGGAAAACAATCTAATAATAGAGACAGATGGAGAATTATCCCAGGTAGTATATGGTGCGCAAAATGGAAGGAAAGGAACTCTAGAGCTTTTCATAGTGTAGAGAATAGTATGCAAAATGTCAAACTAAATTGTCTTATATTATTTTTTTTGGTGTAATCAGTTAGACTCAAACGACACTATCTCTAATTGATGTGCTAGACTCAATTTAGTAAAAGATAGTAGGATTTGAAATACAAGTTGTAAAAATTCTGATAAGTACAGTTTTAGTACTTTCTTTTGAGGAATATACAATGTTACCAGTCTCAAAAAACGTATATTTAAAGCTTTCTCAATGTCTGCTTTATCCCTCGTAACACTGAATTTGCTCTCCAAGTATTCTATTCTGGTCCTACTCAATTTGAATCCTTTGGATTCCAAAGTATGTCTCAGACCTCCAACCTACTATTAACTTTATCCGAAGTCTAATCGATCAGTACTATGTCATCCACAAATAACATACACTAGGGAACCTCCTTCTGAGTAGATCGTGTCAGTTTATCCATCACTAAGGCAAAAAGAAAAGGGTTTAGCACAAATTGTTGATGAAGTCTAATCTCAACAGGAAAATATTTTAAGTCTCTTTCTACCGTCCTTACCTGAGTTTTGGCTCCGTCATACATGTTCTATATTACCCTAATATACATTATTGGAACACCTTTTGCCTCTAGATACCTCCATAAGATATCCCTTAGGACTCTATCATAGGCCTTCTTAAGATCAATGAATACTATATAAAGGTCTCTCTTTTTATCCCTATATTTCTGCACTAGTCTACGAACAACATGAATTGCTTCAATAGTTGATCGACCCGACATAAATCTGATCGATTATCTGAAATAGACACTTTTCTTCTTACCCTCACCTCTACTACTCTCTCCCATGCCTTCATAGTGTGGGCTAGCAACCTAATGCCCCTGTAATTGTTACAATTTAAGTACCGTCCTTGTTCTTATACAATGGGACCATTGTACTCCTCTATTCATTAGACATCTTAGCAGTTTTCAGAATAGCATTAAACAACCTGGTCAACCACTCCAAACCATCCTCAACTGTATTCCAAAAATTCATCGGAATCTCATCAGGTCCAATCACTCCCTCTTTATTCATCCTACTAATAGCACGCCTAACCTCCTAAGCTTTGGAATGCTTGTAGTAACCAAAATCTCGATGACTATTAGAGTGCACCAAATCACCGAACTCAACATCTCTGTCCTTTTTTCATTTAAAAATTTGTGAAAGTAAGCTTGCCACATTTTTTTAATGGAAGTCTCATCCACCAACACCTCAAAATCCTCATCCTTGATGCGCTTCACTTGGTCCAAGTTGCGAGCTTCTCTCTCTCTCTCTCTCTCTCTCTCTCTCTCTCTCTCTCTCTCTCTCTCGCGAGCCTATATAATCTCTAGTCCTCGTCTTTTCTGATAACTCAACATACATATATTTGAACACTGCTATCTTAGTGCTCGTGACCGATGTCTTTGCCTTTGTCTTCGTCGTCTTATAGATATCCTTAAGCCTCCGTTCTCATCCTTATCCATACACTCCAACCACTTTGTTAAGCAACTTTCGTAGATTTCACTTCGGCTTGAACTTCTTCATTCCACCACCAATCACCTTAACGTCCACCAAAGGTCTCTCTCGGTACCCTTAGTATCTCAGTAGCTACTTTTCTAATGCAATCAATAGTCATGTTCTATATATTGTTCACATCCCCGCTACTACTCCAAGCCCACAAACTACTCAACTTCTCCCCTATCTCCCGGTAAAGGGCAGGAGTCAGACTGTAACAATTTGTTGCAGTTTTTTTTTAATTATCTTTAATTAGTGTCATCCACTCACTCACACTCATTACAAATGCTATCTCCACTTGTAGTCTTAAGAAAGAATATAATAATAATGATAAGTTTCACTTTAGCTCTTGGAAATTTCCAAGAGACGTTTTCTGCCTCTATTTAAACTGAGCACTCTGCTCAATTGTAGAACACACACACAATATTGTTCAGATCATTGAGAAGGAGCACAGGAAAAAAAATAACATGAGGAAAAATAGTTCATAAACTTTTTGAGAGTTTTAATAAGTTGAAGGGAGGTGGTTTATTGCGTGGAGTTTCAACAATTTTATTGTAAGTTGCTCCTATTTTCTAAACTAATTATAATAAGATATTTTATAAATAAGTTATTTTCGTACTTTATTATGAAAAATATTATTATGATGAAATTATCTTGATGGATTAAAGTTAAGTTGAGATGTAATAATTTATGTAACTAGATTATTGTGCTACGGATTCCACTCAAAAAGGGAAGGCCAAAGTGTTAAGTTGATCATGATTCGACTAAGGCAAGTGAATTTCTTAACCTTTGTTAAGTACATAGAATCTTGTACTTCTTGCGTGGGGTGTTGAGAATGATTTATATAGGCCTTGATTGAAATATTTTGAATTGGGTAGTTATCCTATACTGATAGTTAATTAATGATGGAAGTCTATTATATATGAAATAGTGATTATTTATAATTGATATTGAAGTGACACTTAATTGTTGTAATTTGGTTGACTGATATATTATTGTGATTGATCTGCAATCCCAAAACCGCGAAACCCATTTATAATCTTGAACTTGAACTTTCAAAGTGATGCCTTGAATAAAAAAGGCTTGATGAAACGTTGATAATGAAGTGAGAAGTAATGATAAAGAATAATGAATACAAATATTGGATCGGGTGTCACGTTCCGACACAAATATTGGATTGGGTGTCATATGCCGACACAAATATTGGATTGGGTGTCACGTTCCGACACAAATATTGGATCGGGTGTAACGTTCCGACACAAATATTAGATCGGGTGCCACGTTTCGGCATGATAATAATAAAGGAAACATATTAAAACAACTTAATACACTTAATGTCAAAGAACCTATCTCCCAAAAGAAGTGTGAATTGGAGGCCTGAGTCCTCATGTGTGTCATTGATATCGTTGATTAGTTTTGTACTTGTTCTTGCTGTTGCTACCTTTTAAGTGTTATGAATTATCCCTTGTTAAGTATTTTATGCAGGTATGATGGTGGGGGTTTGGTTGAAGTGTTAGGGGTACCAGTATTCTATTTTACTTAACCTTGTGTTTATTAGTTCGCTTTCTGGGTACCACGTGGTATTTTGGTACTCACCCCTTGCTTCTACACTCATGTAGGTGGTGAAATTGGGTTGTGAATAAAAAGGTCCCTTAAAGCTTCAAGGATTCTCAGGAGACGTAGAGAGGTAGCTGTTGTAATCTGACTGACTCTCTTGTTCCTATTTCTTTTGTACTTGTTCTGTTTGAGAGGAAGGACAGTTTGGACTTATATGTCTTTGTTTTTCTGTATTAGTGGCTTGTACGCGTGACAATCAATCCTTGGGTGGGATTTGAGTTTATGGAAATTCTCAGTTTTAATTATTTATTTTAGTTAAAATGCTTCCGCACGTTGTATTTATTATCCCTTTTGAGTTAAGGTTGACTTGTTCGGGTGGGATTGAACAAGTTCCACCACACTCAATTTTCGGGTCTTGACAAGTTGGTATCAGAGACCTAGATTCATAGGGCTCACGTGTGTACAAGCCAAGTCTAAATAGAGTCTTGAGGATCGGTACAGAGACGTCTGTACTTATCTTTAAGAGCCTATGGAGACTGTTAGGAAACTTCTTTTATTCATTTCCTCTTATTGTGCGTGGTTATTTCTATTGGTAACGAGTGATGCATATGTTCTCTTAACAGATGGCAAGGACTAGGGCTACTACTGCTGGTAGAAGTGAGACTACTGCTGAGGGAATTGTTAAGACCCCAGTTAGAGGTAGGGGAAGGGGTCGAGTTAGAGGTCGTGCTCATGGAGCGGCATTAGTAAGAGGGCGTGCCCGAGAGTAGCACCAATTAGAGGGCAAGATAGAGGGGCTTCTCCAGAGCCACAGGTAGAGGTTAATGAGGGTCAGGCCCCTCATTAACCTTCCAGAGCCCATAACTACATCGTTACTTCAGAACACTCTTGAGGATGATGGGTATGCTTGAAAACCTTGCCTAGGGGGTTGGTGCGCAGGGAATATCCCAACCGAGAGTGGAAGAACAAACTTCAAGACCACATCAGGGTGTAGCTCATCAGGATCAGGTGGGTCAGCCCCCAGTGGTCCCTACACCATCTAGTGAAGTACAAACCACTTCGGAGGCAGTCCTAGTGGCAGATGATCAGCTTAGCTATGAAAGATTCCAGAAAATGAAACCACCTCAATATCAGGGTGGTAAGAATGAGGATGCACATGAATTTCTAACTTTGTGCCAGGAGATACTAGATGCAGTAGGGTTGGTTGACTAGTGTGGTGTCTGTTTTGTGGCACTTCAGCTCCGTGGACCATCTAGGGAGTGGTGGAGGAATTGTGTAGCATCTAGACCAGCTGGGTCCCCTCCAGTGGATTGGGGTATGTTCTCTAATGCTTTCAAGGAGTGCTTCATTCCGTGGAGTGTGCGAGAGGAGAGCCGATTGAGGTTTTAGGATTTAACGCAAGGAGGTATGTCGATTACGGAGTATGAAGAACGTTTTTGTCAGTTGTCCCGACATTGCTTCAACTATGATTCCAAACGAGGAGGAGAGAGTCTGTAGGTTTGTGAAAGGTTTGAAGTTCTCGATTAGATCCTATGTATTCAGAGCAACTCGTGAGTGGGCTTCTTTTCAGTCTATTGTACGCACTGCCAAGGAGGCAGAGTTGCTGGTTCGAGAGAAGTTTAGAGATTGTAAGAAAGCTCGTACTACAGGTCAGTTTTCTAGTACCTCATCTGGAGGTAGAGGATTCTATAAAGGGGGTGGCTCATCCGAGCATCGAGGGCCAGTACATGCATCGCTACCTGCTTCTGAGGGTGGTCAGATGCATTGTGGGTCCTAGACTTCTACCCGCGGTGGTCATGGTGGTTCTTTCGGTGGACAATAGTCCTCTACACCAAGATCTTGTTATGGGTGTGGGGATCCAGGACATATGGTTCGACAGTGCCCCTTTTAGAATCATTCGGGACCGCATCATACTAATTTGGCAGCTCCAGTTAGAGATTATGTCCTATCAGCCAGAGGACGGGGCAGGGGTCAAATTGCTAGAGGTGTCAGGACTCCAGACGGTGGTACTTTGGTTCCACGTGGTGGAAATCAAGGTGTAGCTCAAGTTGGTGGTTGAAGAGGAGCTCAGTACTATGCATTTCCCGGGAGACTCGAGGCAGAGGCCTCAGACGCAGTTATTACAAGTATTGTTCCTGTCTATCATCGGCCTGCATCTGTGTTCTTTGATCCTAGATCTACCTACTCTTATGTGTCTACGTACTGTTCATCTGGGTTTGACTTATTGTGTGATCGGATGTCAGTACCTATGCATATTTCCACATCAGTAGGTAAACCATTAGTGGTGGATCGGATATATCGATCTTGTCTTGTTTCTTTGGTGGGGTATGATACTTGGGTAGACATGATTATTCTGGATATGGTAGATTTTGATGTTATCTTGGGGATGAATTGGTTTTCTCCTTATCATGCTATCCTTGACTGCTACACAAAAACTGTAACTTTAGCCATGCCAGGTGTCCCAAAGATTGAGTGGAAGGGAGATAATGGTTCTTATCCTAGTAAGGTTATCTCTTACATTCATGCCCAGAAATTGGTTAATTAGGGGTGTTTTCTTACTTGGCTTTCATCCGGGATACTAGCATCGAACCACCTTCTATAGAGTCTATCCCAGTGGTTCAGGAGTTTGTTGATGTGTTTCCCGCTGACCTTCCAAGTGTTCCACCCGATAGGGATATTGACTTTCCCATTGACCTAGAGCCAGGCACTAA
>JAOTQR010069030.1:0-13407 GCA_025774065.1 Solanum ossicruentum | reverse complement strand
ACTCTAGAATGATTCAATTCTACTTAGGGTTTATAAGACATCACATCTCACTCTTTGGTGGTAACATTAATCTCTTTGGAGACATAACTTTCTCTCTCATGGGTAACATCAGGAGCAAGTTTTGAAAAAGAAGGGTCTGGGTACATCGAGAGCTAACTCAAACGCACGATTCATATAAGTAATAGTGCACTCTTTCTAGTCAGTTAACATAGCACACTAGTCGACTTCTCGCAAGCCTGGTATAGTCTCTCTACCATTTTGATCACTTATCAAATCTCATCTGTAAGAGTTTGAACATTACTGTCTTTATCATCTTGTAGACAAGACATAGTCAAAAGTTTTAGAGCATCACACAAATCATCATAGATTTCTTAGGAAATAGCTCTATCGCACGATTTAGAATATGAAAGAAGTGAGACAATTCCTAATGTCCTATAGACGCCTGCTTATGAGGTGTGTTTGTCAACACACCCATAAACAAGATTCTACTAGACACGGCTTCATAGACTCTCTAGGACAATTGAGCTCTGTGCTCTGATACCAAGTTTGTCACGTTTGGGGAGGGTACCCTAGACGTAACTGGCACTCAGAGGCTATCGCTAGCCCTCAAGCGAACCATCTAGTCTCATTACATTCATTCAATCAACTCATATGCGGAAGATATAAAGAGAATAATACACTATCAGTGGGCTATCACAATCACTATCATATAAAGTACGAATATAAGCAATTCAATAGAAAGGAAATGGGAAATAATCAATCCCGACATCAACAATCAACTGTCTATGTTTATGAAGCCTCTATAGCTATCCTCTAAGAAGGTACCATGACAGGCCATGGCTACTACAATCTAATGAAATAATCAAAGAGTAAATGAAAAGATAAGCATGTCCCCCAAAAGCAAGGAAAGACTCACCAAGTCTCTGTTTGGAAATTTGTGAACCTCAACGATTAGCCTGCTGAAGTCCTCAATCTACAGAATCTGCATCATAAAATGATGCAGCGCCAAGGGGGCGTTAGTACATGGAATGTGTTGTATTTAAAATGGGCTATAGTAAACAATTCGCAATAACAATAGTTTTTCAATCACTCATCCTCAACTCAGAGTAAAGGACAGTATTTTATCACCTCACTATCCATCAAAAACATCATAAAATCATATCAACATCAGAGTACCATGAACAAGGAAACCTATCTAGGAGTTTTTATAACCGGAAACCACCATATATGAGCTCGATAATGATACAGTGTAGAGATGTCACTGCCACATCCGTCCAGTACCTTGCCAGGGTACCGGATGAGTCTGTCGGGGATCCCAAAAGAAGTCTGTCAAGTCCTCTACGGGAAAAAGAAAGCATCCGCTTGATGATGTTCACGCTCCAATAAGAAAGTGATCGTTGTCAGCAATTAACCTAACCGAGGTTAGGGTCAAATCCACAAGGAATATAGGGCTTGATTATAAGACTTCACCACTAATCATTTTTAGTATTTATGACTACAATCTCTAAATCGGGAGGGGGGGGGGAGGGGGGATGTGTGATTCAAAAATGAAATAAAACTACTACTAACTATAATGCAAGGAAACACTTAATTTTGGGGATAACTTGGGAATTGTGTTCCCCATGGTTCGCCGACTCGATTACCCTAGATAACATAACTACAATTGGTGATTGCATGCAGGACGGTAACTTAGGTTCTTCCGTCCCTCTCGTGAAGGTAAAGGTCGAATTTCACCATGGATCTTATTTGGCAACCATGGCGTGCCTACTAATCGTTACCTATTGTCCCAGTAACCTCCCCTGGTCAGGTTTGGTTGATTAGATGAGAACACATCAATCGAATTCTGTCATCTATTTTCCTTTTCCTATTCGTCACTATCTTGGTCGGGATCATGATAGTAACCGGGGTTTGGTGTTGGCCACCACCAAACAACAATAAAAATGAAGGGAAACAGACAATACATGCAAAACCCCAATCATAGAAATGTAATAAACCTAGGTTATTTCAAGCCAACTACCCATGGTTCCCATAACCCCAAGTTATGGGTGCTTAGCTACTCATGGCTAAGCCAAAACACACAAAAATGCACTTGATAGACATAGTTGATAGCTTTACCAACACTAATGAAGAAAATATGCATCGAAAGTTGCAAACCCACAGGCAAGATTTGCAATCCCCAAAATGGGTTTTCCAAGAGAGAATAACAAACTACTCTAAAAACTAAGAAAAGATTCAAAATGCAATTCTAGTTTGTCTACTAGTCAAACTCTCCTCTCAAAAACCTAACTTACACTATATAAAGTATTTACAAAATAACCCTAGAATTTACACAGAAAAGACAGCTGGCAATTGATCAGTCTCACAGTTACTACTCGTAGGATGACCTATGAGTCGTAGTCGGGGTCTCATATCAGATTCTTGGCATCTTGGACTGAACTGGTATGACCTATATGTATGAGTCGTTGCTTGAACTATGACTTATATATTCCTTTCGTAGTTTTAGCCTTCAGTTTTTGGTCCAACATCTTGTCTCTCTGATTCTTGCTAAGAGTCCACCTGTAGGAGTCATAGTGAGGCTTACGACTCGTACGATGACCTTGTAGGGGTGACCTCCATTTAGCAGATTTCTGAATTTTGGTCTCTGATTCTTTCTATGACACCACCCTACGACTCGTAGCTTGAGCTACGACTCGAAGGTGGCTTCGTAAGACCTATACTTTAGCAAAATCTACAACTTTTCTTCAAAATCATGCCAACCTAACTTTTCTGCAAGATTGACACAAAAACATATCAAAGCAATAAAAAGTCGTTATAAGAACTCACAAAACCCCTTGTTTTGAGCACCAAATGTGCCATATTTTGACAGCACATCAACACCCTTAACTTGGAATTATTGTTTGTCCTCAAGCGACGACTCAATCTACGCAGACAAAAAGAAATACATAGCAACTATACTAATGGCATATATATCAATTCATCTTATCTAGGTACCTAACTTATGTTTTCAAAATAAGGTTGCAAAGTTATTGAGAAAACAAGAACATAATGAGATACGTGGCAACTCAACTATGATAAACTAAGGAGCATCAACCGTCCAAATCACTGGTATAATCATATGCTACTCAAGTAGTGCAAATGCCCTCACTACAAAGAAGTCCCTTATACTCACTTAAAAGCATTTAGAATTCAGGGACTGAGGAAGCATTGTCACTCTCACAATTGAAATTCAATGCATACAGACTAACACCATAAGCTTGTATCTATACTTATCTTCTGGCTTGGCAATAAAGTGGAGTTGGATCACTTTAGGACTTATAGGCTTGTAACATAGGCTCGGGGTTCTTTGGTTTAGTATTTTGGGCAAATAATGACTAAAAGCTATCCTTAAACCATGCTTACCCAACACTTTGTGCTTTCATAATCAAACCCTTTTTAATCACTCCACCCTTATTCTTCTATTTTAAACTTTTATAGAGTGCTTTCTTTTTCTTTTTCAGCTGTACCTCGATTTCAACCTCATTTTTGCTACTTTCTCTCAATTCAAGGCATTTTCTTTCCCTTTCTTCATTCGATTCATGCTTTTTCATTTGTTTCTCTATTTCCCAACTAACCACCTTGTTATTATTACTTTACTAGAAAAAGGGCCATCTCAACTTAGGCTTTTAGCCAGAGGTGAAGTACACAATATCTATGCCTCAAACCAGGGCCACCAACTGTAGCCACCCTCAACTTAGGCCTTTGGCCTCAATCAAGGTTCACATGTTCAAGGATATACTAGGGTCAATATCAAGGTATTTAATCAAACAAGGTTAAGCTAGCAAGGTATCAAGAATGAATGAGTATATGATAAGCTCAAAAGTTTGGAACAAGGGATTCACTCACTCATCTGGTGGGTCATTTAGGGTAAAAGTGGGTTCACTCAAAGAACAAAGGCCTAAGATCCTTTCCATATCCACCATATCACCAAACCAACTTTAGAGTAACAAGGCAAGTTCTGGGTCCGTACAAGATGCATGAATGCAGCAAAATAAGCTCACAACACACATGACAATTGCATCCACAATCATGTATCGACTCACAAGTCATGCTTTCAGTCTCAATTTACCTTCATAATATCAAAATAAACATTGTCAGATACTAAAAAATATATGAATGCATCAATAATCACAACCTCAAAAATTTTGAGGGTACCCAATTTTTCATCAAAACATTAACCATAAATCTCAAAATTATGTATAAGCCAATAGATAACACTACTATGAATTTACCCATTATCTACAGTAACTAAACATGTCGGTTCAATAGAAAAGTAAACATCCACAAGGAAAAAGAAGCACGGCAAGAAAATCTTGGGATCAAAAATAGGAGAAGTTATGGACTTGAGGCTACTCAGACTTTACCTTAATCCATGACTTCCCACACCCCAGAAAAATAGGATACTTGTCCTCAAAGTAAAAACAAGAATAAAGTAAAACACGATAACAAAGAATATATACATAAATCCATTAAAAACCAAAAATTAACATTCAAAGTATAAGTAAAAATAACATCCAACAAAAGAATATATAAACACAACTAAAAACCAACATAGTAAAAAAAATTATCTGAAAAGAGAACAAAGTATCCAACATGACAAAATGAGAACTGGGGTCAAAAGAAGTCAAACATCATGACGCTCAAGCACCAATCTTAGGCTGATTTGCGGGGTCCTGGGCTGCCTCTCCTCTGTAGTTGTACTGGAAGTACCCTCTTTAGGTGGAGTATGCTGCACTCACTCTCTCTGAATAGCTGTCAACAACAGTGACACATGCACCACCTCCTCAGGTATGGGCTCGTCCTGTCTAGGATCTTCGGGGTCGGCTTTGGGTCATCACTCTAATAAAGGGCCTCTTCCCACGGGTGTCTAGATGGTCGTTGAGCCAATAAAATGTCTCATCATCTACCGATTCTACCTCTGGGGTTGGAACAGGGGTTGCCAACAGTTGTAATGAGTCGGCCTTGAACATGGCCAACACCTCAGTAACTGTGCTCGTGTCAACAGGCCTAACTCCCTCAAGCCTCCTGTGAACTTTAGTCTCAAATCCATCAACCCAGGCATCCACCGCTCAGACTCTCTCATCAACTAAATCTTGGGCCAATGCTCTCATCCTCTCCTCAAAGTCCCGAATAGTCTGATCAATCAATGGCCAGACCAGTGCTGATAACTTTCGTAGCCTGCCCTCTACTACAGCCACCCTACGTAATAAGGCCTGAAATGCAATAGCAGAGAAAAGAGGGTCAACCTGTAAAGTAGATGACGCTGGTGTTGGCGTATTGGAGGATAGTGTAGACTCAATCGCGACCTCTAGTGTAGGCTCTGCGATAGCCGGAGTAATGTTGCTAGTAGCTGGAGGTGACCCTGGAATCTGAGGCTCTACCAAAAATGGCTCTAGAATAGCTGGAGGAGCTGCTCATGGTAAGGCCACCAGATTCTCATCAGCCTTTATCAGGTTGTGATCTATAGTGCGTGTGGCCTCTATATGAGGGTCCCTGTTAGGATCAATAACACCTATTGCATTGCATAGTCGATGGATCAGAACTGGATATAGCAGTGACGTGTTTGTCTGAGCTGCAGCCTCGTGAATCTACTCCAAAATGATTTGGGCCCAGTCTATAGCATAGCCAGCTAGAATGCTGGCCAATAGTATGGCTCTCTCGAGGGTGATCACATTATTCGTGAAGGTTGGCCTAATATGCGAACGAATAATGGACCACCAAAACTTGGCCCAGAATGAAAGGTGTGCTTTAACTATAAGATCTGCATGGTTTGTGACCCATGTCCACTCGAAACCCTCCTCATAGATTTGACTGGCTACCATCGTAGCAACTCTTCCATGGCGCCAATAACCTTCCAAGTCACCGCTCTCTTTATTTTATCCATACGACTATCATACTCTACGGTAGACTGAGCCACTCTATAAGTGGGCCCAAACAGTACTCATCGGATCATCTCCTCTGAGATATCAACTTTCCTCCCTCAGACTGTCACTACCCTTAGCCTTGACTGCTCAATTGCCCTTTTGTTCTTCAGCAACCCCCGGCGGAGTGTAGCAAGGTACACCACATAGAACTCACGAACTACATAAGGGGCATATTTGCCCAGCTACTATGTGGTCCACCGTAGTCCATGCTCATCCAACCCAGCATCCAATCTAGGTACTCTATCTAAGCCTGAGGCATTCTACGAGACTCCTCATGAAATTGGCGGACCGGCTTGCCTTGCCCCTTAGGCTCCGACCCCTGATTGTATATTTCTTTTATCCCAGGGACACTCCATCTGTGGTCGGCTGGAGGTTGGGACTGTACTTCCTCCTGCTAGGTCTAGAAGGTGTTTTTGGACTCTGACTCAGAGCCGGAACATGAGGGGGTCATCTATGGCAAGCCAGTATCTGACTCGTCCCCGTTACCCTATTGTTCCTCCTCTTCAGACTGGGGGAACTGCTAACTTCCATGGGAGTTTGTCCTGCAAACGCCCAAGTATGGGGCCTATTGTCCTTAGGGACTACCCTGACTCTATGGACTTCTACAAAGCCCTCGGATTGCTCAGTCTCAAATGACTCATCCGCCAATCTCCTTTGAAAGGATTGGATTGCTCGCTTGTCTTTGGGGGCATTTTATCTGCAAAAAAACCATAAAGAAATATGTAAGTTCAGGATGTTTGATCCATTAAAACACAAAACAAAGAACAAAAAACAAAAAGAAGTAAAAAGTAAACATTCACTAATGCAACTGTAGGTTTGCAGATATGAGTGCAGTTACGACTCGTAAGGTGCCCTACGAGTAGTATACTACCCTCGTAGAACCAGTACGCCTTCAAAAATGCTTTTTGATCCCAGATACGAGACACAGTTATGACTCATAGGGTGATCTATGAGTCGTAGCCTAGGCTCGTATCCATTTTCAGAAATATTTTTTAGAACTCAAATAAGCTTACGAGACTCTCTCTATGAGTCGTAGTAGGAATTACGAGTCATATGTGAGTCTGGTATGAGAAACATGAAGAAGTCACAAATGACTGTTACTTGCTATGAGGGACCCTTACGACTCGTAGAGGAACCTATGAGTCGTAGGAGCGCCTCATAGCAGGAAATAGAAGGCATCAGTGGTACCTAAAATTTTCCCACCACACATAAACTAAACATATCTTTGTACATACTTGACCACATAAGAGCAATACAAGATAATCGACACATAAGAAATCCCTCAGTGACATCAAAAATACAGAACAACCATCATCCATAAGAATCGAACTCACTTTAACAGAACGTCAAGCACAACGCCAACAAAACACTTTCAAAGCTCATACTTGATATTAACAAGATATTCCCTAGAGATGCAATTTTCTTTCAAATCATTTCAATCAAGCCCAACAAGTTAAAGCATTTGAAATATACCCACACCACCTAAATTCCAATTCCAACAACAAAGTGCACACTGGTTTGGCAAAAACTAAGCTTCATATTTCATGAACTAATAATTTCTGCACTTGTTATCATCCACACAAGAATTTCAAACAAAGTTTGAATAACAGCAAAGTTTCCCAATGCACACAAGCCCTAGTTTCTTCTCTAGAACGAAACTCACAATATGGCATGAATAAACATGGTCGAACTTAGCATACACTTAACTAAGGAATAGGCTCGCCACAAAAGAATGCTAAATTTAACTATGAAGCTTACCAATCGATTGAAGAAGCAAACCAAAGAGAAAAGAATCAAAATTCACATCGAAACCCTAGAAAATGGTGACTTTGCCCAAATCCTTACCGGAAAATGACATGGGTGGTCGGGATTTTCATCGAAAAAGAGAAAATATGGGATGCATTTAGGGGAACCGTCACTTTTTAGGACTTATAATCGATACTAAGGGTCAAATGTTATTTTGACAAATTTTAAAAATCTGCAGATCGAGGCTACGAGACCCGACTACGAGTCAAGGCTGCCCTACGACTCGTAGGTCCCGGTCTCATAGATCACCCAACACTTCTAAAAATTTAGAAATTATACCTGGGCACTATGAACCCCTCTTACGACTTGTAGAATACTCTACGAATCGTAAAGTTGGCTCGTAGTATATGTGCCAACTTCTGATACTCACTAATTCTCCTTATGATGCATGACTACTAGTCGTAGTGAGGACTATGACTCGTAGGCCAGATCGTAGAGGCTTCTCCAAGTGCCATATTTTAGATCTTCAGTTCTTCAATTTTCACCTGCAAACCATATCTCAAAACACAATAATTCCCAAAATATTACAACTGCACCAATGCCTTTTAATCATAAACACAAACTCATACCTTCTACCTAAGAATTTCAACAACCAAAAATAATTAAAACAATCTAACAATTATAAAAAAAAATGCTTGGGTTGCCTCCCAAGAAGCGCCTTGTTTAACGTCGTGGCTCGACTTTCTCACCGTCCTTCATCAACTATCATCGAGGGTCCACACCTCACTCTTGCACTCATCTGGTATTTCATGGATTGGCAAATATTGAACATGACCTCTGTATCATTAACCCTAAACCACAGTTGACATGAATCCTTATCCACTAGGGCTCTCCTAGTGGCTAGAAATGGTCTCCCCAAAATGATAGGCACCTCAAAATCAACTTTACAGTCAAGGATCACAAAATCTGCTGGAAAGATGAATTTATCAACTTTAACAAGAACATCCAAAAGGATTCCCTCTAACTTTTTAATTGTTCGATGTGCCATAAGCAACCTTATTCTTGTCAGGGTAAGAGTACCAAGGCCAAGCTTTTTGAATATAGTAAGAGGCATTAGATTGATGCTCGATCCTAAGCTACACAATGCTCTTGCGTACAAAATATCGCCAATAGTACACGGGATGGTGAATGCACCAGGATCCTCTCGCTTTTCACCAAGGCATTTGATCATAATCGCACTACATTATTGGAATTCTTACGAGACTCTTGGCTCAAAGTGCATTTTTTGGTGACTAAATCCTTCATATATTTGGCATACCTGGGCATTTTCTCTAAGGCCTCTAGAAGGGGAATGATGATGGAGAGTTGCTTCAACTCGAGAGGAAGTATTTGAATTTACCCTTTTCTTCTTTTTTCTTAAGTCTTTGAGGGATAGAAGGAGGAGGTTTGGGAATTTATTTCAATTTCTTTTTCTCCCTTATCTCTTCTTGTTGCCTCCCAACAACCTTTGGATGTTCTCTCTTAATCACAACTTCACCCCTAGACTCTTCTACTCAACTTTATCCACAAGTACTAGCATAGGGGGATCCACGGTGTTCTTGCCACTTCTATCATCATTGTCATGCAATGCCCTTCATTCTGTAGATTTAGAACCGTATTTCTTGGTAGGGTGCCCTTTTGGCATTGGTTCAATTGTGAAGAAACTTGCCCAAATTGTTGCTCTAGTTGCTTAATAGCCACCGAGTGAGACTTTATATTCTGTTTAATACTTGAAATATCTATTTTCATTCCCTTTAAAGTCTCATCTTGTTGGTTGGCTCGCTTCAACAACTTTTCGAACATTTATTCAATCCTAGAGTTGTTTGATCCGACATCACGATTGTGTGGTGGCACAAAGTACCATTCCTGTAGCCCTCTATTCTCCCCCACTTTGCGTCTAGCACTCTCTCTCTCATAGTATCCACCCCAGTTATCTCTATATATCCCATCTCGGTAGAAGTTCCGACCTTGATTCCCAGAACCTTGCCTCCAATAGTCCAAATTGGACCCTTAGGGGATGTTCTGGAAACCCGCTGCTTTGTTGCTTACAAAACATGCATCCTCGTCAAAGAATGGATCATCATAAATAGGAGCCTTCGGAGATTGGTGGGGGACTGCCTTGACATTTGCCTGATTTTTCTTTAAAACCAAGTTCATACTTGTATGAAGTTGAGCAAGTTGTTCCATGATATCTTCGTTCACCTGTGCTTGCTCATTATTAGTGTTAACCACATAAGAAGGTTTCATCACACCACGCTCTCATTGACCCCATACTGTATTTGTTTTGACCACTTGCTTCATCCTTGCGGCTATCAATGCAAAAGGTTGTTCTAGGAATATGTCTCCCATAATTGTGTCGGCCCAAGCTTGACTATTCTCGTCAAGTGCTCGATAAAAAATCTCTACCAAAGCATCATCAACAATCTTACGATCAGGGACCATCCTCAAGCATTTAGTAAATCTCTCTCATATTGTGCTAATAGAATCACCTGGCAGTTGCTCAAAGTTGTTGATTTGGTCCTTGAGCTTCAACTTCGTAGATCTTGGGAAATATCTTTCAAGGAATACTCTCTGAAGTTTAGCCCGACTTATGATAGTACCCGGAGGAAGCTCAGACAACCATACAGCTGCATTTCCAGTCAATGATAGTGGAAACACTCTCAAACCCACAGCATCAAAAGAAAGGTTTTGTGTCCCCATGGCACTCTTGCAAACAAACACACATTTTGAAGATGATGGTGGGGATCCTCTGAAGGTAGCCCTATGAATAATCCACGATTTTGGAGCATTTGGAGCAATCTAGTCGATACTATGAACTTAGTTTCTGCCGGTACTGGAGGTAGTACTATATCACCGGTAACATCCATAGCCATAGGGTTCAATCTATATTGATTCCATCCATAATAATTTTCATTGAAATCCCTGAGTTGTGGCCTGTCACCCCTTTGTGGTGATTCTCCTCTCTTCCCATATCTTCATTCGTATTCATACCCTCCTCAACCTTGATATCTTCATTCACTTGAGCCATTCTTTTTTAGTCAATGGATCTCCAAATTAAGTGGAGCTAAGGGATTTCCTTGGCTCCTTGTGTTGGGCATGCAACCTAGTATACCCTGTAAATAAAATCAAATAATAAAAACAAAAACAAAAGTAAAGTACAAAAGACTCTAGAGATCAACACTAGAACTAACTAATAGTGAAATCAAATCAAAACCTATTCCCCGGCAGTGCGCCATAATTTCTAATGATGTTCACGCTACAATAAGAAAGTGATCGTTGTCAGCAATTAACCTAACAAGGTTAGGGTCGAATCCACAGGGAATACAGAGCTTGATTTCAAGACTTCACCACTAATCACTTCTAGTATTTATGCAATCTCTAAATGGGGGGAGGGGGTTTGTGATTTAAAAACAAAATAAAACTACTACTAACTATAACGCGAGGAAACACTCAATTTTGGGGACAACTTGAGAATTGTGTTCCCAATGGTTCATCGAATTGATTACCCTAGATAACATAACTACAATTGGTGATTTGCATGCAGGACGCTAACTTAGGTTTTTCCAGCCCTCTTGTGAAGATGAAGGTCAAATTTCACCATGGCGCTTGGTCGACAACCATGGAGTGCCAACTAACCATTACCTATTGTCCCAGTCAACCTCCGATTGGTTGGATTTGGTTGATTAGAAGAGAACAAATTAATTGAGTTCTGTGATCTATTTCCCTTTTCCTAGTCGTCACTACCTTGGTTGGGATCAGTGACAGTACGCGGGGTTTTATGTTGGCCACCACCAAACAACAATAAAAATGAAGGGCAACAGACAATACATGCAAAACCCTGATCATAGAAATGCAATAAACCTAGGTTATTTCAAGCCAAACTACCATGGTTCCCACAACCCCACGTTGTGGGTGCTTAGCTACTCCTAGTTAAGGCAAAACACATAAAAATGCACATTATAGACATAGTTGAGAGTTTTACCAACACCAATGAAGAATATATGCACCACAAGTTGCAAACGCACAAGCTTGATTGATCAACAATGAGTACAAGGCAAGATTTGCAATTCCCGAAATGGGTTTTCCAAGAGAGAACAACAAACTACTCTATAAACTAAGAAAAGATTCAAAATGTAACTCTAGTTTGTCTGCTAGTCGAACTCTCCCCTCAAAAACCTAACTTACACTATATAAATTATTTACAAAATAACCCTAGAATTCACACAGAAAAGACAACTGGAAATTGATAAGTCTCATAGTTACGACTCGTAGGATGACCTATGAGTCGTAGTCGGGGTCTCGTATCAGATTCTTGGCATCTTGGACTGAACTAGTATGACCCATAGGTATGAAGTTTTGCTTAAATTACAACTCTATGTTCCTCTCGTAGTCTTGGCCTTAAGATTTTTGTTCAACATCTTGGCTCTCCAAATCTTTCTACGAGTCCACCTGTACGAGTCGTAGTGAGGCTTACGATTTGTATGATGGACTCATAGAGGTGACCTCAACTTAGGAAATTTCTGAATTTTGGTCTTTGATTCTTGCTACGGCACCACCCTACGACTCGTAGCTAGAGCTACGACTCGTAGGTAGGCTTGTAAGGCCTATACTTCAGCAAAATCTGCAACTTTTCTTCAAAATCATGTCAACCTAACTTTTCTGCAAGATTGACACAAAAATACATCAAAACAATAAAAAATCATTTTAAGAACTCACAAAATCCCTTGTTTAAGGCACCAAATGTGTTGTATTTTGAAAGCACATCACCGCTTTCACGGTCCAATCCTTTCCTACGCTAGCCACATAGTTAATGAGTACAAGTAGGACTTACTCTTACCCATTTCGATGCTAATACTCCTCCCAAGACTCAATATGCTCATAAGTCTATCAAGGTCAGACGGTTATATAGCCAACCCTCCTCTCAGGCAGGGTCCTCCTCACATCTATCATTCTATCAACTTAAGAAATAAATTATTCCTTTCAAACTCATATCTAAAACTCATTTAAACCAGAAGGGTATCACTTTCATCTATTTCAGTCATCATAGCACTCATCTCAAGACTCAGACTTCATCAATCATCATATTCAAACAATCAAGTCTCTAGACATTACCCCTAAGTTCGCTCTTGCAATGTTAAACAAGGGGAAACATGTAATTTATGTAAACAGTCATACAATAATGCATAGAATTAGTAGATACAAGTATGATGATCATTAATTTGAGAAAATAAATAAAAATTAAAGATAATGTTCAAGAAGTAAATTTAATGTTCAAGAAATAAAGATAATGTTCAAGAAGTTCTTCAAGAATCACTACTCAAGACCCATCAACTAGTAGTTTACAACTTAATCTACACATTGGGGAACATGGAAGAACAATTTCATATTTTGGGATAGTATCTACATACCTAGAAAGTTGACATTACCACCGAAGTTTGATGAATACTCTCTTTCTTGGAGAAAATCCTCAATCTTTATAGTTCTTTAAGGTGAAAGAACTTGGAAGTACATGAGTTAAAAGAATTCTCTTTGATTCTTAAATACTTGACTAAGAATCTTTAAAATTCTTGATGGAGAACCATAATTCTTGAAGAAGAAGAGTCAAGAAATCCTTTCTTGGGATTCTTGAATTCATTTTCTTGAAACCCTAGGTTATGATTTA